>JBAGKK010277182.1:0-20582 GCA_037177015.1 Euceroptres primus | reverse complement strand
TGATAAACTTGATAAAAAAGGAGTTATTTATAAAATTAATTGTAGTGATTGTAATGCAACATATATAGGACAGACAGAAAGAATGTTAAAAATTAGAAGAAATGAACACCAGAGTGACTTGATTGGGAATGCTAAATATCATAATGTTCTGTACAAACATGCTTTGACACATGGTCATGATTTTAATTGGGAGGATGTGAAAATTTTATATCAGAAAAAGAGAGAATTTACTGAGATGTTATTTATAAAAAGGGAAGGGAATAAAGCAATTAATTTGAAAGGAGATCTGGCAAGGTACAACAAGGTTTTTGATAATTTCATAAAGTTTTTATAAAAAATTAGGGGAATATTTTTAGGTATTTTTTTAATAATAAAAACAAAGGATTATTAATAGATTCTTTTTTACATATGTATAATTACCCCATTTTCACCCTGATGAGGAGGTATAAATTACCTCGAAACATGTTGGTGCACTTTTCTCGTTTGTATGAGTAGGACGGAGATGGAGAGGAGAGAGTGTGAGGTTGGTTTGGTTGATCTCTCTCTTTTTATTTTCTTCTCTGCCTTCTATCTTGTTTGAGTGCGTTGTCTATAAAGAGCCGAAAACTAAGGTTGGGAGATTTGCATGTCATTGATTGTATTGTTTTTTTTTTCAATTCATGAAATCATTCTTGGAGATATGTAAATGTCTGGTCTGATAAAAATATTTCAAACAGAGACATTAAGCCCCAGACTTTGTTACCGTTCAGAGAATCCATTTCTCGATTATGAGTGGTTCTTATTCGCGAAAAAGTGTTGAATTATATATCAAGAAAAATTATTCCAGTTTAAAGAATAAAGCCCAAAAAAAACTTATGTAATAATCTCTCTTTTATGCATAAAAAAATTATGTAATCTAGCTCTAAGAGAGAAATTTAAATCAAATACATCTTATTTATTTACATTAGCCATGTAGTAAATCAAAAGCGAATGGATGAAAGTGAATGAAATCAATGAAAATGATAACATTTATTCAGGAAAAATTAATACTAATACATAGAAAGACAGTCTTACAGACAAGATTTATCTATCCAACTATTATTTATCAGAATCATCATAACCTAAAAATTTTACAAATAGTTTATTGCCATGTTTTGAGTATTTTTTCGACAAGATGAATGTCAGCGTGCTTCGCTTTCGAGCTTTCCTGTTCCTAAAAGCTATCTGCGATAGGCTTTAAGAATATATCTTCAATACGTCACTGGCTCAGTATTTTATAATGACTTATTGTAAATATTTCAGTTGTACAATTTGGTGTATAACCCTTTTCGAAAATATATTTCAGTTTATTTATTCGAACTTTATCGGCTACTTTAAAACTTGGTTTCTTAACTATACATTTTACATTAAAATTTTTTAACGTTCAGAAGCAATTTTTTCTCATTTTGAGCTTTAACTTCTATTGGTTTCATTTTAATAGTACGATGCTTAGAATTATTATAAGAGAATATTAAATCAGATAAAATATCTATCCATTTATAACTACCACGCATACTAAATTGCATCCACATTTTACTTTTTAAAGCACGGATAAAACACTCACAGATTGAAGCATTCATATGACTGCATGTTGAATACAAATTTATATTATATCGTTTTATGAGATTTTCAAAGTATGATAAGCATCTAGATAATCTTTAAGAAAAGACGACACTGGCTCAATATTTTTTACATGACTTATTGATGTATAACTCTTTTCGAAAATTTGCTTTCGTTTACTTATACGAACTTTATCTTCTACTTTAAAACTTGGTTTCTTAACTAGACGTTTTGCATAAAAAATTTTGTGAACGTTCAGAAGCAATTTTTTCTCATTTTGAGTTTTAACTTCTATTGGTTTCATTTCGGATAAAATATCTATCAATTTATAACTACCATGCAAACTAAATTGCATCCACATTTTATTTTTTAAAGCACGGCTAAAACGCTCACAGATTGAAGATTCCATATTACTGAATGTTGAATACAAATTTATATTATATCGTTTCATGAGATTTTCGAAGTGTGAGTTGTAAAATTCTTTGCCTTTATCCATTTGAAAATTCTTCGGGATACGACCTTGAACGAGTACAAATTCCATTGCAGCAGTTACATCTTCGCCTTTCTTGGTTTTCACAGGCTTAGTCCAATTGTATTTTGAAAATATATCAAGAATGGTTAATACGTATTTGTAGCCATTATTTTGATCTTTAGCAGCACACACATTGCACAACCTTTTGTTATACATATCATAATGTCCCTCAGGTGTGACTTTAAAGCCAACTTCAGAAGGACCACAACTTATAGTCTCAGCTCGCTTAGAATGACGTCCGAATACGTCGATACTCATTTTGAGAATAGCAGTCAGTAATAAATGATTACAGCTTCTCGCAATTCTTCAATAATAGATATAATTCCGTTTGTGTGACTTGGATTTCCAGCTGTTTGAGATGTTAATAGTAAACGCAATCGCTTCGTTCTTCACTTCTTTTTTGCTTCTGGGATCTAGTTTTTAACATTCGCAAAGCCATCAACTATTTTTTCAAACGGTGTTGTGAGCAAGCTTAGTCAGACTTGACACGTAAATGACTTGAGAATTCAAAATCAAACAAAATACAAATGAACTTAGGTAAAACACTCGAACTAAATACCGGGCGCTAGTTATCCACAAAGGATAGCAAATTTTTATTTATTTTGACTCAGGGAGTGGGAACTTTTATAAGGAGCGAACAGCAAAAGACCAATTTTAAATACAAGTTGCCTCAAGTACGGCAATAAAAGTTAATTAAATAAGAAAATTTAAGAACAAGATTTAGAAGGTTTGAAAACAAATTCTATACACTGTCAATTTTAAGGTTATCGGGAATTAACGTACTCGCGATTTACCAAAAGACTATCACCAAATTACACAATTCTTTTATAAGAAAACTACCAAGATGACTAAGAACATTCAAGAACTCTAATTATCAAGCATTTAACACAAAACAAAGACACTATGGTTTGAAAAGGAAGCTCTTTGTCGGGACCACGTTTCCACATAACCTCAAAAACTATAATAAGTGACTCAAATTCGGTAACAAAGTTACCGCCAGCTTGCTTGCTTTGAATTTAAAACAACTCACTAACCTCTGACATCTTTCGGAAGATCCTTTTATTTCCCTTTAAATTATTTTCTACTCTTAAAACCAATATCTGGCGGAAGGTTCGTCTCGGGTCGTTCGCAGAGCAAGAATATAGTACCGGAACGCTAGTTCTATGGAGCCGAAGGCTCGGAAATCACGCCTACCAATCAAAAGCCCCGGGTTCGATCACATGGTCAACCCACAATCCGGTGTGAACCCGCAGACACGAAGACGTGCAACATTCGTTCCTACGCAATCTAAACCAAACGGACACAAAACCTGCCACAGAACTACGAAAGATCGGAAATCATACTGTTAAGTCAGGCGTGTCTTTTTCTAATTAATGTTGCGTATAAGAACAGTTATCTCGCTTTATAACTTTAGCCTCGGCGCGAGGTACCAGCGATCAGAAGTTTCACTACCGCCCGGTAGAAATAATGGCCATCTCGTTTCACCCTCTAGTTGCTATTGGTGGGAACATTTAAATTGACTGCGTGGCTCTTCATCTCTAGACTATCCCTCAAAACCAAATCTTCGCAGTCCCTTAGGTAACATATAATATCTCGTAGCTGGAACTCCTCAAACGAATCCTCGCTCAGATTCATAAACAGAATGAAAACAAAAGTATAAGTCAAATTCTTAATTTACCGAGAGTACCCTTTTGGAAGATCAGACCCAAGGTCTGCAAATTCATCGCGAATTTATTGTCAAATACTGGCAAAATAAGGAACGAGTGACAGGTAGAGTCTACCACATCACAGTGTAACAATAGGCTTAAAAGAATCACTTAATTACAACTCAGCAAGGAGAGAGCTCGACTGTCTCGTATTGTAACGCCGTATTTTCTCTCTTGCGTTACATATCACCTAAAATTATGAAAATACATTAATAGTCGAGCGGCTTCAAGCTCCAATCAACGAAATTGAGTAATTTTGCTACTCAGGTGACAGGTTGGGTACCTGTACCTGGAGGACCTGTCAACTTGAATCTAAATTCCTTTTGTTTATTTGGTATTCTTGCAAGTTCATGTGTATTGTGGCTAGACGACCGAAAAATGTTGCCTAGATGACCGAAAAATGTTTTGATTTTAACTTTAAAATTCACTGTAGTTAATAGTTTTGCTTACCTTGTTTTGAGGTTAGGTTTCGCTGTCGGAATTCATAAAACATCCAGTGTCAAACTTGTATTACGAAATCAGACCATTGCCTCTTTTTCTTATTTTCATGGACCCTTTTTCTCGAGAGCTTGAGAGCTTTAGGCTTTCACCTGAGACGGATTCGCCCAGGAAACTTACGGCTGCCAAGTTTTGATACGCGGGTTTACCGCAGTAGGCTGCTGCCACCATCAGTCGTCGTGAGAATGACTTGGAAATTCTCACCCACGCATATACCATCGATTTGAGTCCCGTGGTTTTCAAGAACGGGGGTGAGAAATATAAAAATTGATTTCCTTCGACCTGTGGATCTCCGGCGTGTGAGCTGTCACAGCCGTAGCAGACAACTGGAGTCGTTGCTAGAGTAAAGCGTGACGTTACCATTCCGCGGAAAATTGTACCGACTGCGAGTCTTTTGAACCATCTCTTCATTACCGTATGTGGAATGATTTTCTCTTTTACGTTAACGAACGCGCGATGCGCTGCGATGAGCTGAGAAGCGTTGCCTGTTCTGAAGCGTTCTTGTGTCGAGCCTCGCTACGATAACTAGCTTTTACTCACAAACTCTTATTCACTTACTTTTTGTCACCTGCGATGCATTCTTGTGGTCGTGGGTGCCTCAGAGGAGGTCGTCGCATCTGCCGAGGTAACTAACTCTCTTTGGTAATTCCGATTCGTGGAAATTCGTTAAACTGTCAAGCTCTTCTACTGGAGATTGCACTTAGCAATCTCGCTCTCTGTTCTCCGCGAGTCACCCGGTCGTATTTGTTTAACCCTAGTAAAATATTAAGCTAAATTTCGAGTCAGTGGTTCTATTAAGTAAACTTAGTTGCACCCGATCAACCTAGCTTCGTCTCTGTCATGGTTTGTCACGAACAGAGCGCCATATTCTTGCTGACGTGGCCTTGACCTCACGTTAATAAATTCACTAAGTGAAATCTTAATATTTTCTTTATGTAATTTGGGGGCTTCTTCTAAATCATGTTAGTTTGTTGTTTAAAATATATCGACTGTCAATGTCGCTATGGACATATGAGGTGCTTTGAATTTTTCAAACCAGTTTTTCTCGAAATTGGCCAAAAAGTGCATCGAACACATATATTATATTATATATTATAATACTACTATATATTAATGCTGTAATAATTATAACTAAAAACTTGTACAAAATTTCTAAATCTCGCGTGCACATTTTATGTACGAATTACAAATGCACACATTTTTTCCACATTTCTTTTCGCAAAAGCTGGTTTATTTTTGTATTTTTAGATCAATCATTATTTCTGCAAGGAAAATTTTCTAAAATAATTATCAGCTCAGCTTTCCTGTAGCGGTCGATAATAGTGCAATTACAAGAGTTGATCTCTTTGGACCGCTAAGTGGATCTCCAAGTAACTTATCCACCATATTATTGATGCAGCTCCATCCACATTTGATTTCCAAAGGATTCACTTCGACGCCGTTTATCGCAATAAATGACCAAATCCTTATTATAATAAGGAACAATAAAGTCTTAGAATTTTGCGTTGACTCTAATATTTCGTCAAAAGTGTCAGTGTTGTGAGTGAGAATATATT
This sequence comes from Euceroptres primus, assembly GCA_037177015.1. Classification (NCBI taxonomy): domain Eukaryota; kingdom Metazoa; phylum Arthropoda; class Insecta; order Hymenoptera; family Figitidae; genus Euceroptres; species Euceroptres primus. Next base: position 14,712 of record JBAGKK010277182.1, on the reverse strand, counting down.
TTTTGCAACTGTGATAAAGTTTCGTCTGCTTAGAAACTCAGACGTCAGATTTTCGATCTCTCTTCTTCTGGGTTATGTCTTCCCAATATTTCACTTTCACGCCGTTTACCGCAGTACATGACCAAATTCTTATTATAATAAGAAAGAATAGAGTCTTAGAATTTCCCATGTGTCCTCAGATTTCCTCAAAAGGGTCGTTGTTGTGCAGAAAATATATGTTTGTCAAGTGTGGCTTCTCCTATCGATCATCTTTCTAAATTTCCGTCTGCTACCTCGGAATTTATGAAATACTTTCAGACGAAACCTTGTCCCATCTACATTAATTAACAAAATTGTATATACTGCGAGATCACTACAGTACACGTAAGAATAATTTAATTTCATCTCAATAAAAATAAAAATTAAATATACATATCTTCCAGTGCCGGAAAAATTGGGGGTTTGGACTTAGAAAAATTTCAGAGCTAGTCGGCCATTTTTAAAGTCGTTTATCCAAATACGTTTATCTAATTCTGTAATGTAAAGGCCTACTTGTATGTCCAACATAACTTAAACTTAAACTTTCTTCTATTAAATTTAGACACAAAATCTTAAACTAATACAAAAAACTTTAATTCAAAATGATTTCCCCAATATTCTCATTAAGAGACTAATCTCAATCAGAATCAACAATATTTACAATCAATTCGGGAAAAAAAGAACCTAATAACTCCAAGAATTTGACTGTAGTTCCATATATCTCAGGAATAACGGACAAACTTGCTACCATTTTATAACATAACATAAAAGTTATATTCAGACCAATAAAATCTAACTCAAATCTTTTTCCGTCTCCTAAAGACAAATTAGACATTTTTTAAAAAAGAAATGTAGTTTAAAATTTTAACTGTCCAAATTGTGATTGTTGTTATTTTACACTACAGAATTAAAGAAACACACACGCCGAAATTACAATGTCGATAATATTACTGCTCTTAAAAGACACAGAATTGAAACTGGACATGATTTTGATTTTGAACATTCCAAAATCTTAGCTGTTGAGAAAAATCTTAATAAACGTTTAACGATTGAATCTTATTTAATTAAAAAAGAAAAAAGTCTGTTAATCTTAGACTTTTAACTCTTTTCATGTAACTTAACTTTCACTTATTTATCATAATTTACATATTTAAACTTATTCCTTTCATCTTTTCGTTTTTCAAAAAATGCCAATTTTTGATGTCTTCAAAAGCACTTACGATCATACTGATAAATGATGACTTTCTGAACACGCGTTGATTCATGGCGTCTAAAAGTGACGTTTTTCTGTTTCTTGAAGCTCTTCACATGACTCCTTAAACTTCATTAAAATTGTGATATTTTTCATTTTTCTATTTAAATGTGGGATTGTCCCCATTCATAGCAATGTCTCTGCATGGAAATTTAGTAAGATATAATTTTTTCTTCAATTCATACTACTTTATTTTTCTAACCTAACCTTAACACACAAACTTTTTCACCAATTCTCAAACAATATGTTTTTAATTCCTTTTATTTTTTCTCACTCACACAGATATTTTAATGTTGACGCAAGTTAACATTAAAGTCAAATAATTTAACTGTCCTTTTTTATCTAACAAAGAAATACATAATGAAAAACATTGCTGATTGCTGAACATTACAAATTTTTCACACAAAAATCAAACTTCGCTTTTACTCGTCATCTCAACTAATGTTCTCAGGTAAATACTTGTTTTACACTATTTATTCATTCTATTATTTCCTGTGTTAATTATCACTAAACATTATTGACTACACCTGTTACTTTAAATACTTATGTTTACAATCCAACTTAAAAAAAAAGTTTACTTGAAAAGGCGTGAAAAGGGACCACAAAGAGTCCGAAACGTTGCCATTTTAAAAAATCAAGTTTTTTAATTTATTGACCTTCTACTCCGGATACTTTTTTATACATTACTTTTAAGTTTCCCATACTTTTTAAATTATTCCTTAATCGTGAAATAATCATACTTTTTGAATCGTCCAGAAAATGATCTAAACCTTTATGGCTCAAATTTATAATTAAACCTGTAATAATTCGACTTTTAAAAGCAGTCTCTAAGTCCTCTCACCTGATTCGGTCTCTTTTCCTGTCCAATCCTTAATTTATGCCGGTCCCTCTCTTTTGCAATCTCTTCAGCTTCCTGGTTTTTGCCTTGAGCAACCCGGTTGTGGTTAAAATTTTAACTTTTTCTCCAACTATCAGGTCCTTTCTTCTTCTTAAAATGTTGTTTATTAGTTTGAAATCTCGAGTAACACTTTGAGACCAGTATATCGTCGAATAATTTGACGATTTCCTTGCACTGGTTGGAATTCATTTTTCTTTAGATGACTATACTCCAAGAAGTATGATATGAAATTAACAAATTACCCAAATAAAATTCCAATATATGTCACTAGACGCCTCACTTTAAATAAATCAGACGGAGCACTAACCTACCCCAATAATCTCCAAGCTGCTTATCTGCTTCGTGACACACAACACCAAAGGACAGTTAAATAATTAGGTCAATGTCAGGAACTAACACCAGAAATAATTACAATGAATAAAACTTCTAGAATCCACAGATTGCTTTTATGTTTTACTGATTATATGGATAAGAACAAATTGTTTAGTGCAGAAGAAGGAAACGTTTGGTAATGTGCGAAGTTTTCAATGAACTTGTTCGCTTTGGATACTTGATGACAACTGAAAAAATAATTGCAAGCGCGTCTTTTATAGGAAGATTATTATTATTATCAATATATACATTTACCCATTAAATAATCTAGAAACTTGCGATATTGAATAAGCATGTTTACAAAAAGTGCCATCGAAATTGTTCATGTAAAATATTATTTACCATTAGTGGAATTTCACCTTGAAGTTGTTTATGCTAAATCCGTTTACTGTAATATGACACCCTTTTGAAAACTTTCCAATAGATATCTCAAAGGTGGCCTCAAAATTGTTTATGCAAAATATTATTTACCATTATAATGGAATTTCACCTTATTTACTCCAAATTAATCTTGAGAACATTCTGGCGATATCGTCGCACCTTCGAGAACATTCTAGAACTTAGTACGGACATGAACCATCGGAGCTTTTCGAGTGTCGGTAACATGTTGATAACGGAATCTATATCTAGAACCGGCTTAGCCTATCTACTTATGTTCGTGTAAGTTTTTCTCCGTCAGTTCTTCTAGGTTAAAATTAATTGAGCATCAAAGTTTTTGTGCACTCTCTTGCCCACCTTACCCTACATTCCAAAGTTCAAATGCTTTGAACTATTTTTTCAGATACTTTAGATCTCATGAAAATACTGTTTGACCTTTAAGTAAAAATAAGTGTGTCGCTATTTGTGATGTTTGGCTATATCTACAATGCGGAGACAAAAGACATTTTTTTTTTTTTTTTAATGAAGCTTTAGTGGAGTGTTTTTGACTCCAAAAAGAAAATTTTCATCGCTATCAGAATTAAGAACAACGAACTTTTTTTCGATACGCCCTAATATGTATATTGATTATAATCCTAGATTTACTATATTATTTATTTTTTTTTTTGTTTATAGGAGTTTCGAGGGCTCACCTGCTGGACCTTAAAGGTTGGTTCACTGATATAAAGTTTATTAATGCAGAGAAATGTAAAGCGATGATACTTTTTTCTTCGTATCTACGAATTTGTATTTAAGTTAAACTGTTAATTTGTATTATTAATTATTATTCCCGGAATATTAAGTATTTTCATTTTCATCGTCAGATAACTTCACTTCGTCCAATGCTTTGGGTACTGCTTCTATTGAAAATGTATGGAAAGAAATCTTATTTCCGATTTTCACCAAATCTTCACGATTTGAGACCTATAAACCCGAAATACTGGTTTTGGCGTTGGTTTCTGTTTGTATATTGTAGGTCTGTATGTCTGATACCACCATAACTTTCGAAAGAATTTGTGTATCGCACTGCGCTTTGGTATATTCTTTTATTGTCTTAAAAGACAGGTCAAGCTCGTTAGCCAGCCATATCCGATACCATTCACTTTAAATATAATAGAAGCCGAAAAAAATTTAGATCTTTCTGAATTATTGTAAAACAATGTTCGACAACCTAAAATCTTAATTATGAATATTAAATTTATTTATTTGTTATAGGATTTACAAAATCCATACAAAGTAGCTTAACTTTTTTACTTAACTTACATACTTAGTTCAGTTACATTTTGTAACTTTGGTGACAAAATAAACTATTTTCTTTATAGACATTAAATATACATTGTTTAATAAGTTCAACCAATGTTCTTTCACTGTAGTCACCTCATCACTCGTTGAGAAATAAGTTTGTATTTCATCCTGAAAAGTTTTACATTCCATAAAGGCATGATATTCGTCGTTAATTGGCCTACGTTCTTGGTAGCTATAGAATTGCTTTTCTGAAAATCTAAATGTTTTGTTAATTAAAATCCTAGTTTGGTATATATTCAAAAGTCGAATCTGCGCTATTAATCTTAAGAGATTCAAAGAAATTCTTTGTCTTAAATATTTTTGAAGGACCGCGCATAACCACTCGGAAAAAAATCTAACGGTAGTCTAGCTGTTCCCTGGTAGTACTGTCAGCGTGCTAACCTTTGTAACCTCGCGAATTGTAAGAAAAAATAGTACAAACTAAGAATTGGAGCTGAATTAGTAAAGAGGTATTTATGAAACATGACCTGCTTATAAATTTTTCTTTGGCCATTTAAAATTAAACCTTTGCTTGCCCTTTTTACATAATCTCGCCGTACAAATTCTTTAAATTGTATATTATTATTGAGTTGCTCGTTCGCTTAGTTAAATTTTTTTCCGTGTGAAGTGCGGATAAACTGGAAGTGATGAGAATATCTAATTCTCTGGATTTTTTTTCATAACGTACACGTTCGTGTGTAGGAATCAGGGAAATTTTTTTCTTTTCTAACATATCTGCCGAGAGATTCTCCCCAGCTCCAATTGAAGCTGGAGAGAATAACGTTCGTCTGTCATTTTGTAGAGCTTTTCTAACCAATTAGGAATGAGTTTAAATATTTCAAGTGCAATGTGTGGAGTACCTGTTTCAACTCTTATTGCATAATTTGGTGTGCTTTGCGCAACATGCAGAAGTTTCTTGTAAAAAACTTATATGCACCTTTTCTAATTCATCACAATATGTAGATTCAAAAAGTGAATGTCCCAATTCCTGATCATGTCCCGATTCCTGAAAAGACGATGTTGGCCAAAATAAAATTAATACTACTAATTTTTTATAAAATATTTTTAACAGTTTATTTCTTATCTATTGTATCAGAGCGAAAGTTAAAGTGTTATATTACGTTAAAATTTAGGTGATCAGAGATTGGGACTTTCAGAATTTTTATATAAACTTTTCTATTTAAGGAATTTTTTAAACCATTTATCTTTTTTGTACGCTTATTTTAATAAAAAATAGTCAAACTATACGTAGGATTTGAATCTTTTGTTTTTAAACTTCAGGAAAATGTTATTGCGAAAACAATCTCTTAACCTTAAATGATCAGGAATTGGAACGTTTGCCTTAAGTAGTCTTTAACAATTTCTATTTTAGTTTTTTCGTAAAGGAAAGGCAGGCACTTTTTTCTGACCATGATCACCCTTCTGGAAGATGACTATTTTCATGTTATCAGTGTTAACTGTTAATTCATTGCTTGACAATAGTTGAACAGGCACTCCAGAATTTTCTTTATCGACGTCATAGAGTCAGCCAGGAAAGCCAGGTCATCAGCATACGCAAGGAGTAGAATTTCTATTAAATGGTTTATTGCAACCCCTCTTATATAATGAGAAATGAAATAATCTCGTGTGTCAGCAATGAATAAATTGTATATATTTTAACTTAACGTTTCCCCCTGCAGTACTCCTTTTGTAACCTCCACAGACTCCGAAATGCTCCCCGTACCTCTGACAGAGATATAAGCTGCTACATAGAGGCTCCTTAGGATTCCTATAAATATAGAAGCAACTCCTTTAGAGTATAATTTATGCCAAAATGAAAGGGAAAGCTCGTCGAGAATCAACAAAAAGGACAAATAATTTGCCTCTATTCACAAATATTATGAAATATTATGAACAAAAATATGAATAATTAGGAATTTAAAAATTGTCTAAATCTAAATGTATTCTGAAAAAGTCTCTCAAATTAATTAGGTGTCATCGTTATCGATCTGTGTGTATGAGAAAACGAGTTTTTTTTAAAAAGTAATAAATAATTTGAACAGTAAGAAACAAAAATTAGGATCTTTCTGAATTATAATAGAAGCACACTTTCAATTTGAAAGATGAAAATTTCTCATAAATGCCTTTTCCCTAATGCATTTTAGTGCATTTTACCATGGTTGCCTAAACATTTTCACCCTTCTTCATGTTGTCAAAAGTAAGATTTCGCGAAAAATACATAAAAACATTTGACTGTTCAAGAATCTTGGTTAAAAATATTTTTGAAATTTCGAGCGATATAAAACAAGATCAAGATTTTCTTGTCTTGAGGTGCATCACTACATTTTGTATTACCCGATCGAGTTTCTGCTGTCCCACGACAAAACCTAGAAAGTAAGTAAGTATATTTAATGCAAAGGCCACTTTTCCGGGCACAAATGTCGAAATATAACCTATATGGTGTATTGTCAATATTACGAGACTTTATGCAACGAGCAAATAACTGGTTATCCTATACTATCCGTTGGAAGTGTATAAATTACAAAAAATGTACACGGGTTGTGAGACGATTGTAGTTTCGAATAAAAGCGCGAAAATTATTCAATCACGATATATTTATCACATTAAGACGAACGTTATAAAAGAGAAATTACATGTACGATACCAATTTTACATGAAGATCATAATGTAGGTCGGCATAAACCTGAGATGAATTTGAAGACCAACGTCAGAAGAAATGAAGACCAGATCATGTATGAAGGATAAACTACCAGCTTTCAAGAAATGAAACGACTATGCTGTATACTCAACCATCTAATTGGCTGCATCTCTCAAAGTTTTACAACGTCTAATCCGAGATCTAATCGAAACTTTAAAAATCATAGCGATAGGCGAAATGAAAAATAATTTTCTTGTAGAATTAAGGCTATAAAAAAACACTATAACTATATAACACACTATAAAAAAACTCACAAATTTCGAATGTAAACGAACCGTAAATAACTTTAAACACTTTCATCGTAGACGCATACCTTTCAATTTTCGCCAAGTACGAAAGATGTGGCACGGGAAACAGGCCAATTTAATAATTGAGACATTTCAGTCAGACTGTTCTTGATTGACTAGACTCTCGCTCCTCAATTCCCATCCTTCGTAAAAACGAAGTTCACCGATTAGTAATCGCTTCCAATAATGATGAAACTTAGGCGATGAACTTATTTAACTTTTTTGTAGATTTTTTCATGTTTTCGGTATGGAAATATACGATTTTACAAATTTTTATTAACTAATGGATTTTTATCTGGAATAAGAACACATTGGACGAAAAAAGAAGTACTATTTTAAACTGATATGTCTCAGATATTATACTGAAGTTTTTTAAAAAGATATTCTATCATAATTTGACATAGTTGCGTAATATTGTTTATAAACATTATTTAAATAATATTTTTTTCTAACAAAAGTATTGCCGTAAAAGATTAAACAAAAGATTGACACCCTCCCTATTCAACGGTTATACCTATTTTTTCAGATTTTTCTGACGACTGTAACTATGAAAAAAAATTATTGTTTATAACATTTTGTTGTTAAAAGTATAAAAAAATTTGCTTCAATTTGACAAGTAATTTTCCTCGTAGGGTTACTATCTCTTGGGTGATTGAAATTTAAACAGATTTTTTCTCTAAAAGAATATTGTTGCTTAAAAAAAATCGTTCCTTCCACCACTTCGCCATTTTTGTATTCTCAATATGGAAAAAAAATTGTTTTGAATACTGCAGACCATTCACCTCAACGATCTAATAAAACAATTAGATTGGATTATTTTTTACAACGAAAATTCATCTATGCTTAGGCTACTGAGAAAACCACTTCCCCTAATTAACAAATTAATATCTTGTAAACTATTAGTCGTAAAGGGTTGGATTGACGATCATTTTCAAGCTTATTTTATGCTTGCAAAATCGAGTCCTATACACTTTTCACTTATCTCTCAACTTGGAGCAACAATCAATACAAAAGTTTTGAAAAAACTGTACAGTTTTGCGTTTATTGATAATTAACAATATATAACAATCATACAGAGCAGATGGTTTCGTTATTTCATTATGGCGTTTAACTGTTAGCAGTTTAAGCAAAAAACATTGTTGAATATATTTTACTCCAGATAATGGCCTTTATTCGTCTAATTTGACTGGACTAGAGTTGTTATTCTCATGTTGTCATGTGAATTTCTATGTGAAAAAGGCCCTTATGGCCGGTGCTATCTTAGGAGACATTCGCCTTTATAAGTCAGGGTCTCAAATGACTATTTTCGGACTCATAGCGTTCAAAACGTGACATAATTTCCAGCAGACTTCCAGAAAAATTATTTAAACAATTAAAAATTGTTTAAACAATCAAAAAAACCGTTGCCAAATTCGGCTGCTTCCAGGTTGTACAGTGTGGACATTGGATGAAAAAAATGTTCAAAATAATATTCCGGCTTATATTTTCAACGGATTTTAAAGTTTTTTTTAAAGCAGGAGCTAAATGAATTCTTAAGAGGTAAGTGAGAGCGGATTTTTAGAAAAAAGTTCATAATTTTTTTTTTTTATTTGAGTATAAACTTTGCAAAACTTAAAATTTTTAAGTTTCCGATGCATTAACAATGAATAAATTGTTCAGTTTGAGTAACATTAATGTGAAGTCGATAAATGCAGATTTGAAAAATCCTAATTGAGAGTTTATAATAAATTAATAATTTGTTATCAATAATTGTATTGTTATGAACTGTGAGCAAGCTTGGTCAGACTTGTCACTTAAATGACTTTCAAAATCCGAAAAAATCAGATAAAACACAATTAACTTTAGATTAAACACTCGAATCAAAATGCTGGGCACCAGTTACCCACGACGGATAACGAATTTTTAATTATCTTTACTCAGGGAGAGGAATCTTTTATAAGGAGCGAAACAGCAAAAGAGACCAATTTAATTAAGTTGTTTGCCTCAAATACGGCAAAGACTTTTATTTTCACACAAAAAATACAAGACGTTTAACTACAAAATAAATTTGAATATGTCTACAAAAGAAAAGTAATTCAACCATTAGAATTACGTGGTTCGTACCACGTGGCCATCTTAAATTAATACCTATAGTTTCACAATAAATCGAATAAACTACCGAGGTGACACACAAAATAATAGTCGAGCTAAAAAACTCATACACGATATAATGAAATGAAAGGGGACACTCTCGAGAAGTTGGAAAAAGTGAGGTGACGATTTCCATAACCTCCAAGTGCCCGCTGTTGACTCAACAAATTATTTTTAACAGATTTCGTCGTGAACGCTCATCAAATAAAATACAAACTTTACCTCAGACATCGTGCTCTTTGTCAACGTTAATTACCAGATCGAGTAATTTATTGAGAATCCCAGAACAAGAGTGATGAGAAAGAACGCCACCGCCGGAAGATTTAATCTAACCAATAAAAGACCGGCGAGTCGGTCACATGATCTCCCGATAAAAGCAATACCTTCCACAGATTCGTGACTACTGAAATGAGGCCCTACGCTTGACTTAAAATCGAGTACAAGATCACTATATCTCTGACAAACTTAATATAAATTTACTTTCCTTTATTAGGCTTTATCAGATACTACTGACAATTGATCGTAATCCTCGATTCATAGCGTACTTAATCAATTAATATTTAAGATTTAACGCAAGGTTCGCAGAACGGTCTATCTCAAGATAAAAAATCGACGGGATCCCTCCGGTAAATCATCTCGATCGGGTACATGAAAAAAACATTTAAATTCAACAAATTAAAATTGTCTTTAAAATTTCGAGAGGGCTCCTTTTGAAATAGTTGGACTCTTGCTCCGAGAGTTTAATATCGCGAACACTACTTTCAATAAGTCTGCCGGGAAGGTGAGTTCACAAAAGTGATGTGTGAAAACCACCACATCACAAAACAACAGTCTGAGTTTTTGTAATGTTTTTGAATATTTATAAAGTGACTTTTGTCTGTCATCCAATTTGAATTCATGTACGAGCATTATGAAAATAAATGGAAGTATATTTTTCATCGTCATAAACAAATAATGTAAACAAATGCAGAGTTTAAGCAATTTTTGAAAGTCTTAGGTAGTTTTTTTGGAAGTTTGTTTTAATTGGTTTACAAGTGATATTCCGGAGCAGTATATTGACATTTTATAAAAAACGTTATTGTTATGAAAAAATGGCATAAATAAATTCGCTGTTTGTGCAATTTTTTAAAGATTGAGGTACTTTTTTTTAGGAAATTTGTTTCAGTTGGTTTACCAGTGATATTCCGCAGCAGTTCATTGACATTTTATGAAAAATGTAATTGTTATAAACAAATGACATTAAGAAATTCGCTGTTTTTTCAATTTTTTAAAGTTCAAGGTTCTATTTTTAGAAATTCGTTTTAATTTTTTTTCCACAGATATTGCAAGACAGTATATTGTCATTTCATTACAAACGTTATTGCTATAAACAAATTCGCAGTGTAAACAAATTGAAAATTGTTAGTTGTGTGAAAGATCGTAACAAGATCCTAGTTTTTCTTGGCTAATAGTGCCTCTGCTTCTAAATCAAATGTTATTTCCTCATTTTCTTGCAGGTTTCTTTTACCTATTATTAGTGGATCAGAAGAGATAAGCATCATAATTCTCTGTTTTTGCAGGTTTTTTCAGACTTTTTTTTAGATCGTTCATTTCGGAGGCTTGCTTTACATATATAAAGCAGGTTGCAGCAGATAGAGTTTTAGAAACTGCCTAGCTCACTTTTCCATCAACTATTGTGAAAAGCATTTTATGATGCACAAAATATTTTACATTATTGATTTCAATGATCGTTGGAAGTAGTGCAGCAATTTCTTCTTTAATAGAATTGACTTCTGATCTAGTTTTATCGACCGTTTCCTTTGTGTATTTAAACATTAAGAGTATTGGTTAAACGACTTTGAAAATGGCCAACTGGCTCTGAAATTTTTCTAAGTCCAAACCCCCAATTTTTCTGGCATTGGAAAATACGTATATTTAATTTTTATTTTTATTGAGATGAAATTAAATTATTATATATATATATATTATTATTATTATTATTATTATTATTATATATTATATTTTCTCTCACAACACCAAAAATTTTGACGAAATATGAGGAAACACGGGAAATTCTAACACTTTATTCTTTCTTATTATAATAAGAATTTGTTCATGTATTGCGGTAAACGGCGTGAAAGTGAAATAGTGAGAAGACATAATCCAGAATATGAGAGATCGAAAATCTGACGTCTGAGTTCATTCGAAGCAGACGAAACTTGATCACACTTGCCAACATTATATTTTCACTCACAACACCGACACTTTTGACGAAATCAGAGAACATACGGGAAATTCTAAGTCTTTATTCCTTCTTATTATAATAAAAATTTGGACATTTATTGCGGTAAACGGCGTCAAAGTGAAATCCTTTGGTAATCAATTCTGGGCGGAGCTGCATCTAGCGGCCACTTTTGCACTATTATCAACCGCTGTATGAAAGCTGAGCTGATAATTATTTTTTCTATTTATTTTAGAAAAATTTCCTTGCAAAAATAATGATTGATCTAAAAATACAAAAATAAACCAGCTTTTGCAAAAAGAAATGTGGAAAAATGTGTACATTTGTAATTCGTACATATAATGTGCACACGCGAGATTTACAAATTTTGTACAAGTTATTAGTTATAATCATTACAAGCCTAATTTCGAAAATAAAATTATCATATTATATGTGCTTATTTAGCCACAATATAAATAAAAATAATTGGATGGAATTTTTCTAGAAAATATCTTTATCACTCCCTGAAATAAAGTCAGCAATACGCAAATTGTCAATGACATATATTAAAAAATTATAATATTTACATAATTTTAATAATTTATACAAATAATTAAAGAAGTAAGCATATAATTAAATACAATGAAAAAATATATGCGGGCATCGAGAATCGAACGCGCAGCCTTCCGCTCCGTTGGATCATCTGCAAGTCAATATTGTTATGGATATAGTATGAGGTGCTTTAAATTTTTTAAACCAATTTTTCTCGAAATTTGCAAAAAAGCGATCAGATTTCGTCAACAGTGTCGGTGTTCTGAATGAAAATATGATGTTTGCAAGTGTGATCAAGTTTCGTCTGCTTCGAATGAACTCAGACGTCAGATTTTGGATCTCTCTTCTTTTGGATTAGGGGCTGTCCATTAATTACGTAAGGGAATTTTTCCAAAAAATTGCCTCCCCCCTACCCCATGGAAGGGTTCCGGAATAACTGGGGGGGGGGTTCCAAGGGACCCCCCCGTCCCCCCAAATCTTACGTAAGGTCTAAAAAAATTGTTTTTTAATAAATGCACATTTTCTTTATGTTGATACCGATATTGTTTAATTTATATTCAGCACATTGTCACGTTTATTATAGCGTTAAGATACATATTATTTACTATAAATCACATCATAACTGTTTGGTTTATCATATAACACATTTATACTGTAACTTTTTGGTAATATGAACATTTTTGGATAAGAGGAACATATTTAGATAATAAAGATCATTTTTGGTCTTTTTTCAATTGCACTTAATCTTCACTCCACTCATTCGTCAACCAATTTTCAAACGAATCAATGATAGGAAAAGATGAATTGCCGTCTTCTTTTTCGGGAAAATCCGACTTATCTAAATCTACTATCACGTCATCACTATTTTAAATCCATTCGACGGCATCATTATCGGATGAATCTTTGAAAGCACACAAAGTTTTGTCTTTAATTTTTTTCAAAATTTTCAAAGATTTTCCTCGATTTACTTTGGATCGCAAATTGTGTTTCAAAATTTTCACATGCAAATTCGCTGCTTTTTTTGACGCAAAATACAAACTACAGTCTTTGCAGATTCTTCCGTCCAGCTGAGTTTGTACTGTTGTACAGAAGTAGTCGTATTTTATCGTACTTCAAAGGTGGAATGAGAATATTGACACTCAGTCTTTGGAAGAAAGGCAGAAATTTGGCTTCGGAAACGTTGTTTGGAGGAGGGACGGTTAGATGACCATTCTGTTGCGTTAGTGGAAGAGGTGGAGGAAGAAATCCGTTGGGAAGAAACTTTCTCAAATCACTTCTCGGTATTCCACAGCAATTGATATCGTAAAAAAGAACGACGAATATAAAATATGCGTAAAACGGAACCTGTATATGCGTAAAAAAATACCTGTAAAAAGGAACGACGAATATAAAATATGCGTTAATTCACAATATTTCATGCTTTCGGGGAATGGTCTGTAGATTTTACCTGTAAAAAGTATTGACTTTCTCTCACATGGGCCTGATACCACATCATATCATCAAATGACGGAACTTCAACATCATTATCTGAGGATACGTATTCAGCCATAACGGGATGATTATCGAGAACGGTCTGACTCCAAATTTCGCTCAAAACTTGTCCAGCCTTTGCAAAATTCTTTTTTTCGAGTTCGACGTCGACTGTTTTATTATTACGATCCAAATGAGTTCCATAAGCATCATGAGTTAGTATGACACCTGACAGTTGCTTGCTCAGTGGTGCCATTCTCCTTTCCACGCGATTGTACGCACTTCGTCCGGGTGCATTCGTGGCAATCAAAGGAGCGTCGAGATCATGGTCTCTGAAATGTTTGATAGCGTAGGCAATTGTTTTTGGGTATCTGGAAATTATATAAGGGATCATTTTCATATTACGTAAGGCAATTTTCTTTTGTTTGAATGAAGACGAGAATACAATTGCTGTGAAGTTGAGAAGGAGACAACGATATAAACAAAAGAAAATTGTCTTACGTAATATATGAATGATCCCTAATAGAGTCAAAGTTAGCAAATCATTGTATCGCATGATCCAATGTGTAGTGCTTTATCAATATGGTATAATTTGTACAGTTTTTCATGAATTTAGAATTTTTTATAATCAGGTTTCAAGTTTGTGTATAGTTTAAAATAAGAGTTTAATATATGTGGCATCGTCATCAGTGGGTATAGATTTTTGTTGTTTTTTGTATATATTTGTGAATTTATTATTTTTTCCTTTTTTTCAAATTTTTTAATACCTAGGGTTTTCATCCGGACCACCATCGACTGTAAAAATGATGATTGGCTTGGTCGCGCCCCCAAATTTCATCAAGTTGTCAAAAGAATCCAGTTCCAACAATCTTTAAAAATCAATGGAATGAGAGGCAGCTGTTGAACTAGAATGCTTGCCGCTCCTGATGGCTATATAGGTAGGACCAGAATAAGTAACTGCATTAGGGTATCCCAATCCATTAGGTTTGACGACTATCCCTGCATATACGGAGGGAATGAGTTTATGCTTCTTAGCGATGACCCAATCATGATCTGTCAATTTCACACGATATTCCATGTGCATAATCATTGGCGATTGTTGTTGAGCTGCTGTCATTCCGATCGGCACTCGTG
>JBAGKK010277071.1:0-20585 GCA_037177015.1 Euceroptres primus | reverse complement strand
TTTTTTTTCTTTATTTCAGCCATAATCGAATACACTTTTACGCGTAGTCAAAGATATTGCGCACATACTACACTTTTGTACGTAGAAAAGTCGCCTAGTGAGTCACCACAGTGGTCGCCACGTATACAAATTCCGATATGGCACTGGCGCTCTTCGAGCGTCCGAGCTATTCGTAGGCACCCGAGGGACGCTGCGGGAGGGAAACAAATGTGAACTGGCACAGAACCAGTGGGCACAGAATCCGAGGGTTAGTGTATAACAATGTTTGTATTCCAACCTTGATGAGGTCTTGGTTCCAAGACGATATGCACTGGTGTACCAAAATTTGGAGTTCTCTTTTTTAATAAAACTTAAAAAGACCTAAGGCCACAACTTCAACCTCAATTCTACTGGTCTACCAAAAACTTGTATAATTTTATTTTAAACTTTCAAGCAAGTTACAAACTTTTCGATTAAACTTTTGGATAATGAATCACAATGTTGGAATGAAGGATGATCCAATAAGCTCCGATTTAACTAAATCCACAGCTCTTTCAATTGTCTTTTCAATCAATGTCAGGTAATGATTTAATTGCTATACTTATTTACTACTGTTAGATAATTTTTTAAACTTCTATTTTCGTCGTTATGAGTATGATGATTTATTATGCAAAGAATGTATTTGTCGTTATGATTATGATAATTTATTATGTGAAGAATGTACTTATCGTTATGATTATGATGATTCATTGAGTAAAGAATGTGTTTGTCGTTATGATCATGATTTAGTAAGTAAAGAATGTGTTTGTCGTTATGATTATGATGATTTATTGAGTAAAGAATGTATTTGTCGTTATGATTATGATGATTTATTGAGTAAAGAATGTATTTGTCGTTATGATTATGATGAATTATTATGTACAGAACGTATTTATTTATTTTAATGAATGTTTTATAATAAATTTACTGCAGGCCTGAAAAGTGACCACATGGCGTCCGAAACGTAGTCAATTTAAACTTAAATCTATGTTTTTGCTAATTTGATCTTTGTCACCGAAAATTTATTTATGCAATCTTAAAATACACATAAAGTCGTTACAACAACCTTACAACCTTTTGTAAAAGGAATCCCACTAAGCCTAAGGTAAAGGAATGAATATTTAGAGAATTCGCGAAGTATTTCCCAAAAAATTTTGGCGAAAGTTCCCCATTTCCAGCATTTATAATTAATTCAAATAAAAGTCCGCAAAAAATTTTTATTCTCTGATCCTATGCCGTCAACTGAGATTATATCTTTTTTTCTTTCATAAATAACATTGAAAAAGAAACAGAAAGTTTGTCAGAAATGTTGAAATACTAAAATTTCATCCACTTGCCTTTGATGATAGGTGACCCTGGATGATCCATGACGCACACATTGACGAACTTGCAATTTGATGATACACAGAGCAATCTCCTATATAGTCATTACTAGCTCAACGATTGTCGGAGCGTATATTGGCTATACAATTGGTGCGCTACTTATCAAAAGCAACAAAGTTGTTAAAACCTTGCCTGATCCATGACGCAACAGACATTAACAAAAACTACAAGAAACTAAAAAACACTACACTCTTCAAACTTGAAACAATTGAGAGGAATTTATTTCGTCATCATATCCGTTATTTTTCAACTGATTTGTTAATATGACTTCAAAATCAAGCTTTGCCAAAGGTTTAATTCTTTAAAGAGTTCACTAAGAGTGCGAAGCGGAAAATATATACCGAGAAGACAAGACTAAGTCCTCCGAGAGGACCAGACAAATCAACTAACTTATTCGAAAAATAGAACTCAACTGACGCTAGAGCTAGGATACAAGATACCGGTTAATAGTCCTTAGAGAGGGGATGGAGACTTGGGGGTTGGTTTGTGACTAGGTTACATGAACTGTAATTGGCTGATGTTTCGAAAGTTTCAAGATTCAAAGGATTTCGCAGAAATTCTTATACTGAATAAGTAGCATGATTCACGCAGGAATAGACAATAGAGCTTAGGTTTAGGCCTTAGGGCGTTGAAGTTATTACTCTATCTGCCCGCAGGAGTTCTTGCTTTTATTTGTAATTTGATCAAAAGACAAATGTCCGAAAAAATTGTTTGAAAATTTAACCGATAAGAAACAACGGAATAATTCTTTTAACGACTTTGAAATTTTACGACTGTGAAATTAATAACTGAAAATTTAACAAACAAGACGCATTGTTAATTTTTCATTCCTGGGCTAAATTTTATACTGAAACAACAAATTTTCTGCTGTAGTTAACGATATGCGTTCGGAAATTAAAATTTCAAAATACTTTTGTAAAGAAATAAAGGCTGTTACTGGTATTACGGAAATTTCCGTACAACCAGCACACAACATAGTATGAGAATTTTCCGTAACAATAGCCTGTCCCCCCTTTGTGTTGGATGCCAGTTATACGGAGAATTCCGTAACAATATTCTCGGTCAAAAATAAAATTGAACAAGATGAATTAATTAATTCGTTCAATAATTTGCAAATTCCCCAGAAATTGCATTAATTCTTCGTTTTTAAAGCGAGTACTCTTTATATCCTTATACAAAACTTATTATTCAGACATAATTGTTTTTAACTTTCGTTAATTTTGTTTTTTTACTTCTTCGTTGACGAGAATTTATTTTTGAAATACGACGAATCTTTAAAAGTGGATTTTGCTCATTTTATCTCAAGTGATAATTATTTTATTCTTTTCTGGAAATTTGGACGCGTATTCTTAATTTCTTTTTTGGAATTTCAGCCATATTTCAATCTTTTAATTTTGAATTTTGGACGTTAAATTTTATCACAACTTTCTGATTGAAAATGTTTTTGTATTTTTCATTCAATTTGCTGTGTTAGTTCGGAAGCAAGAAAACCAATCAATAAAATCAGAAAAATCGAAGAAAGTATCAGAAATATTTAGAAATCAGAAATACGTAACACTAGTATCCGTCCATAAAATATAGAGCCCAAAATCCTTTACGGAACAAAAAATTTTGGGCTCTATATTTAATGGACGGATAGTAAATATCCGCCCATAAAATATAGTCTAAAATCCTTTACGAAACAAAAAATTTTGGGTTCTATATTTAATCGACGAATAGTAACTATCCGCCCATAAAATATAGTCTAAAATCTTTTATGGAACAACAAATTTTGGGCTTTATATTTAATGGACGGATAGTAAATATCCGTGCATAAAGTATAGTCTAAAATCCTTTACGGAACAACAAATTTTGGGTTCTACATTTAATGGACGGATAGTAAATATCCGTCCATAAAATATAAAGTCCAAAATCCTTTACGGAACAACAAATTTTGGACTCTATATTTAATAGACGGATAGTAAATATCCGTCCATAAAATATAGAGTCCAAAATTCTTGACGGAACAACAAATTTTGGGCTCTATATTTAATGGACGGATAGTAACTATCCGCCCATAAAATATAGTCCAAAATCCTTTACGGAACAACAAATTTTGGGTTTTATATTTAATGGACGGATAATAAATATCCGTCCATAAAGTATAGCCTAAAATCCTTTACGGAACAACAAATTTTGGGCTCTACATTTAATGGACGGATAGTAAATATCCGTCCATAAAATATAAAGTCCAAAATCCTTTACGGAACAACAAATTTTGGACTCTATATTTAATAGACGGATAGTAAATATCCGTCCATAAAATATAGAGTCCAAAATTCTTGACGGAACAACAAATTTTGGGCTCTATATTTAATGGACGGATAGTAACTATCCGCCCATAAAATATAGTCCAAAATCCTTTACGGAACAACAAATTTTGGGCTCTATATTTGATGGACGGATAGTAAATATCCGTCCATAAAATATAGAATCCAAAATTCTTTACGGAACAACAAATTTTGGGCTTTATATTTAATGGACGGATAGTAAATATCTGTCCATAAAATATAGAGTAGTATAGTAAATTAGTATAGTAAATATCTGTCCATAAAATATAGAGTCCAAAATCTTTTACGGAACAAAAAATTTTGGGCTCTATATTTGATGGACGGATAGTAAATATCCGTCCATAAAATATAGAATCCAAAATTCTTTACGAAACAAAAAATTTTGGGCTCTATATTTAATGGACGGATAATAAATATCCGTCCATAAAATATAAAATCCAAAATCCTTCACGGAACAAAAAATTTTGGGCTCTATATTTAATGGACGGATAGTAACATATTTGAAAATCTATTGCAATTGTGAACTTACCTAGTTAGGAATTAAAATTCTCGAAATCAGAACGACTTCGTGAAATTGAATTGAAACTCTCGAAATCAAAACGGCGGCATGAAATTGAGTAGAATTTCCGGTTCGCACTGGAATTCGAGGAAAATGTTGACCCTGCTAAATATGCTTCTTCAAGTACTTCGTAGTTCCTGGAAAAAATATCTTAGGTATAAAACTGTAAATGTACAAGTTTTCGGAATGTATATATTTATAATTTATATACTATAATTATAATCTGAATAGTCAAATAAAATAAGAAGTAAAAATCCAAGTTTTATTAAATCCGATAAACACGATTACTGCTTTTTGTAGTAATTATTATTGATGTAAAATAAACAGCTGATCCAATTTCAAATTAAAAATTCTATTGAAAATGATTTATTTAACTTTTCTATTAAAATTTTTTATATAAAAGAACCAATCATAAATTCATGTTAGTGATTCAAGAAATTTAGAACCAATCATAGTTTAAAAAATAAAACTAATTTAAAATATGGAAGTTTTTACTTTAAATTGAGAACTATAAAATTAATTTTAATTTTAAATTTACTTTTAAAGTATTATTTACTTTATTATTATTAAAAGTACTATTACTTATTAGTATTATTATTTTTAAAAGTGCAAACAAAGATAGTTATACCAATTCAATAGAATAGACTATAAAGCAATAGAGATGAGGTAATAAACTAGATTAGAATAATACATAACTACAAGAAAAAGGATGTCTGAATAGTACAAATTCAAATTCTGGATTTTTCCTAATCCCAATTCCGAAAATTCCAAACTTAAGATTGTAAAATAAAGGAGAAAGGACATAAAACTAAAAGGACGCAAATGAATTTCTGCTAGTTCCAAATTTCCAATCCTAATAATCCTAATCCTGGAAAATTATAGAACTGGCATCTTTTGAATAATACATCATTAAGAATTTTTCCAAATCCGGTTATACATTCTTAATAGTTTAAACTTTAAACATGTTTAAAATTTAAACAAGAGAAGAAGTTAGATAAAACTTATTTTTGACGAGATTTTTAAATCTTTGTTTCAGAGTTACATATGTTAATAAATTAATTAATTTATGATTTTAAGTTATTTTATATTTTTTAAATTAATTAATTGAAGATTTTAAGACCAATATCAATATTTTTAATTAATTAATTTAAGATTTTAAGTTCAATATCAATATTTTTAATTAATTAATTAATCATGAGAATAAATTCAAATCCTTAAATAAAATAGAAAACTAGGTTCTGTTTCTCAAATTTTCTAGTGACACAAAAAGGAATTTTGACTAAAATATTTTTCATATCAACATTATACTATTTTCAACAACAAAAAATACTTTTATTGTATTTCAAAAAATACTTTTTTTTAGGTATATTTATTAAAGTATATTAAATATACTTCAATATATATTATTAAAGTTACATTAAATTAAAGTTTCAGTTTTCACTATGAAGCGCAGTGTTACACTATTATTGTAATTATTATTAATTCATGGAGAAAATGAGGCGAATGTTCCATACTTAAGTCTTAACCGTTTTAATAAATAGTAATATTAACCCAGAATAACCAGTATGGAGATTACGTGTGCTCATTTCAAATTCTCATCAACCAATCTGCAAGTCATTAAGAGTAAAGAGTAAAAGAAACTGAAGATTAAACGTAAAATCAACAATCCTACTTTTTAGTAACTCTTCTTATTAACGAAGTTTACAAATCTTCCTAGAAAAAGATTCCACAGAAAAAAACTACGACGAACTAAAAACTTTTTTACAATAATGTACAATAATCTACCCATAGAAAAAAATATTAAAAATTCTTTTTCGATTTACTAGGACAACTGTATATTTTTTTCAAAATAACAACTCAAAATTCAAAAAATAACATAATAACAAAATAATGTACAATTGTAGAAAAAAAAGTTTCTTATAGAAATTTTGTTTGCACAAGGAAAAATTTTAGTAGAAGAGTTTTATGAGTGATTGAAAAACACATTTAAAAAATCCAATTCTCGGTACAAATATGTGGGAATAAATAACCCACGCAGCAAAATTGAGCAAAAGCAAAACAGAGAGAAAAAAGTAAAAAAAGGAGAGGGGCGGCGAAGAGCTGAGCTTCTCCAGTTCTTTCGTATAATTGGTCTGGCCTACTGAATAAATGTTGTTTCTTTATCGCACGGAATCACAAGTAAGACGACCAGAGTCCATTCTCTTTCAGTATTCATTTGGATTCCATTCGGGATTTGATTCACGTCTCTCCTCCAAAGAGAGGACTTGATCTTGAATTCACGTGGCATTGAAATTTAACGCAGTTAAAACGGGTTATTTTTTATAAATTAATCAGTGATTGTCAAATTTTTCATGCAAGCAGGATGAATATCAAACTCGATATGCTGAATACAATGAAAAAAGTGCGGAGTTTATAAGTTTTGAATTTCTCGTGGAAAAAATCAGGTACTTTTTCTCCTTTCAATGTTTGCTTCAATTCTAAAATATATTTAAGGAACGAAAAGTGTAAAAAATTGAGGAACTGAAACTGAAAAAAAAAAAAGGAAAAAAAATGAAACTGAAAAATTGATGCATTTTTAAATATACATAAGGATAATTTGTATTTGAAGGACGGTTAAAATTGCACAAAATTGTACAACACAATTTTCGGTGAATTTACAATTACAGTATTATTTGCAAAATTATTCAATTTGCAAAGCTGTAAAAAAATTGTAGAATCCAAATGTTTGTCAAATGTTACACTTGTACAATCCGAATGATTGTCAAATGTTACAATTGTAGAATCCGAATGTTTCTCAAATGTTACAATTGTACAATTCAATTGTTTGTACAAATATTTTTAAACAAATGAAAAATCAGTTTTTATCTTTCTTGCAGTTTTTGTACGAAATGGATTTGAGGGAAGAATTGTTGAATTTTTAAATGTACATAAGGATAAATTTTATTGTATTTTAAGGACAGTTAAAATTGTTCAAAATTGTTTAACACAAATTTTGTTAAAATGAACATTTGTAAAAAAAACATTATAATTTACAATTACAATATTATTTGCAAAATTATACAATTTACAAAGCTGTAAAAATTGTACATTCCAAATGTTTGTTAAATGTCACAATTGCGCAATATAAAATAAAAATATAAATAAATATATATATAATATATATATAAATATAATTAAATAAATAAAAATATAAAAATTTGTACAAATATAAAAAAATGAAAATCAGTTCTTTTCTTGTAATTTTTATACGAAATGGATTTGATTGAAGAATTGTTGCATTTTCAAATGTACATAAGGGGGATAATTTGTATTTGAAGGGCAATTAAAATTGCACAAAATTGTACAACACCATTTTTTTATAACTTGTAAATTTGTAAAAAAAACCTTATAATTTACAATTACAGCATTATTTGCAAAATTATACAATTTGCAAAACAGTAAAAAACTGTACATTCCAAATGTTTATCAAATGTTACAACTGTACAATCCAAATGTTGGTCAAATGTTACAATTATGCAATATAAAAATTTGTACACATATGAAAAAAATGAAAATCAGTTTTTTTCTTTCTTGCAATTTTTATCCGAAATGGATTTTATTAAAGAATTGATCCATTTTTTAAATGTACATAAGAGGGATAATTTGTATTTGAAGGCCGGTTAAAATTGCACATAATTAAACAACACAATTTTTGATAAATTGTACATCTGTAAAAAACATAATTTACAATTACCGTATTATTTGCAAAATTATACAATTTGCAAAATTATACAATTTGCAAAGCTGCAAAAAATTATACAATCCAAATGTTTGTCAAATGTTACAAATGTACAATACGAATGTTTGTCAAATGTTACAATTGTACAATCCGAATATTTGTCAAATGTTACAATTGTACAATACAATTGTTTGTACAAATATAAAAAAATGAAAAATCAGTTTTTTTCTTTCTTGCAGTTTTTGTACGAAATGGATTTGAGGGAAGAATTGTTGACTTTTTAAATGTACATAAGGATAAATTTTATTGTATTTTAAGGACAGTTAAAATTGTACAAAATTGTTCAACACAAAGTTTGGTAAATTGAACATTTGTAAAAAACAACTGTAATTTACAATTACAGTATTATTTGCAAAATTATACAATTTGCAAAGCTGTAAAAAACTGTACAATCCAAATGTTTGTCAAATATTACAATTGTACAATATAAAATAAAGATATAAATAAATATAAATATATATATATATATATATATAATATATATTATATATTATATATAAATATAAATAAATAAAAAATATAAATAAAAATATAAAAATTTATACATATATAGAAAAAATGAAAATCAGTTTTCATCTTTCTTGTAATTTTTATACGAAATGGATTTGATTGAAGAATTATTGCATTTTTAAATGTACGTAATAGGGATAATTTGTATTTGAAGGACAATTAAAATTGCACAAAATTGTACAAAAGAATTTTTGGTAAATTTTACATTTGTAAAAAAACATTATAATTTACAATTACAGCATTATTTGCAAAATTATACAATTTGCAAAGCTGCAAAAAATGATACAATTCAAATGTTTGTCAAATGTTACAAATGTACAATATAAAAATTTGTACAAAATTTTAAAAAAATGAAAAGCAGTTTTTTTTCTTGCAATTTTTATACGAAATGAATTTGATTGAAGAATTGTTGCATTTTTAAATGTACATAAGGATAAATTTTATTTTCCCTCAAGGGCAGTTAAAACTGTACAAAATTGTACAACACAAGTTTTGGTAAATTCAACATTTGTAAAAAACATTATTATAATTTACAATTACAGTATTATTTGCAAAATTATACAATTTGCAAAACTATAAAAAATTGTACAATCCACATGTTTATCAAATGTTACAATTGTGCAATCCAAATATTTGTCAAATGTTACAATTGTGCAATTCAAATGTTTGTTAAATGTTACAATAGTGCAATTCAAATGTTTGTCAATTATTACAATGCTACAATACAATTGTTTGTACAAATATAAAAAAAATGAAAAATCAGTTTTTTTCTTTCTTGTAATTTTTGTACGAAATGGATTTGATTGAAGAATTGTTGCAAT
Source organism: Euceroptres primus (assembly GCA_037177015.1). Lineage (NCBI taxonomy): Eukaryota > Metazoa > Arthropoda > Insecta > Hymenoptera > Figitidae > Euceroptres > Euceroptres primus. Next base: position 11,186 of record JBAGKK010277071.1, on the reverse strand, counting down.
TTTAAATGTATATAAGGATAAGTTTTATTGTATTTTAAGGACAGTTAGAATTGTACAAAATCGTTCAACACAATTGTTTGTACAAAAAAAAAAAAAAAAAAAAAACCAGATGTTTTCTTTTCCTTTCACTTTTACGCGAAATGGAGTTGATTAAAGAATTGCTGAATGTTTCAAAATAACAAAAAGGATAAAATATTTTTAATGTGTGTGCAGTTAAAATTGCACAAAATTTTTAATTGTTTTTAAATTGTACAACTGTATGTATAGAATTGTATGAAACTGTAAAAATTGCAATACAATTTGAAATATACCTACTCATAAAATTAATATTTAAAAAACGTTTAATCGTACCATTTTTATAAGAAGACAAGGAATATATTAATTCACTAATATAACGATTTATCAAACGACTTTTAGATTTTCTATTCTTACATTTGAGTTCAAGTGTCAGGGACATTTATTTGCATCCTAAGTGCATAAGATCATTTTGTATACTCATCAATGACAATTCAAATAGTCTTCAAGAATCCATTAATGAAATCTTCAAAATCTATTCGAATTATTAATTTTATATTTCAAGAAATTTGAAGTTCCAAATGAATAGTTTTTATTGATTACAGTATAAATTTAAAAAACAAACAATAGAGTTTTTATTGATTATAATTTAAATTTATTCACTTAATAATTTTTTATTCACTTTTATTCACTTAATAATTTTGCAAACATTTTAGAAACATTTTTAATTTCCTTTTAAAGAAGACAATGATTTGGAATTATTAACGAATGATTTGAAGGTATTCAAGTATGTATTAAAATTAATTTCAAGTCGATAAAATAAGGAAGTACCAGTTTGGCATAAATCTATAAATGATTCCATTAAATTTGAAAGGTCGTTCGAAACTATGTTACAATGTTGAGGAATCGTGTTGCAGGTAACTGTCGACCTACTTGTGAGAACGCAACAGTTAATCTTTTGTTTTCCTTTTTTATGAAACAACTTTCGTAATTATAATTTGATGAAATCTTGTGACCCAATCTTGGAGGAAAATAAAATTTCTAGATATAATCTGTTTAATATTAAATTTAAGGAAGCAAAAATGGCAATTGGTGAATCATAAAAATTTTCCAGAAAGGCTCACAGCCGAAAGTATAATCCATGTGTTCTGAGAATTATCATGAGAAGATGGCAAGGTACGAGGATTATAATTTTCATCCTGGAAATTTGGTGGCCAATTTTTTCCAAAGGAGGTACCTGACAATATTAATATCAATGTTCATTTTAATTACTAACTAATTAAATTATCAGGGTGTCTAGCGTTTCTCCTTAAAAAAATGCCAGGACTTTTCCAGATTTTCCAGGTAAGAAATAAATTTTTCCCGGTACCATTTTTTATTATTACCATAAACTTTGATGGAAAAAATCTTTTTTTCTTGAATCTGTACGATAGAAATAACTTACACAACGAAATGAATTATATAAAATGTGTATTATACGATTTATGAAATTCTTTAGTTTAGCTAATAATTGTATTTATTTGTATAAGCTTAAAAAATTATTTTCTAAGGAAATATTCTATAAGAAGAATGAGCATTGTTCTACTAAGTCGTTTATCAATTGCATAAGTAAACGTTTCTCCTAATCTTTCATAAAAAAATACTATTTTGCAGTAAATACTATAAATTTATTTTGTAACCTAACTAAATAAATTAGTAAGCCTTACTAAGTGAATGATTAGTTTTCTACAAAATAAGCTTACTAAAGCAGTTGATAAACGACTTCTGTTGATTTCATTCAGGGTTGCTACAAAATCCCAATTTCAAAAGTGCCTGAATTTCCCTGACCAGTTTTTCATTTTCCCTGACCGTTATAATAATTATACATAATTATATAATACAGAGATCACAGTGGTTCAGCAGTTCAATTTTAGGGAAAATAGGGGATTTCTTCTTTGAAAAAGGGAATTTTAAAAAAAGGAGGGAAGTTTTTTTCTTTTAAAAATACTTTTCAATTCTCTAGAATCTTAAAAAATCCTCAAAAATCTTAGATTCTTGTCTAAAATCTAATAAAACACTCTTCGAATTTCTAAACTTTCAGAATCTTTGGAATGCTCTAGAATATTCTAAAATCCTTCATGACTTCTGGACTTTTCAACAAACTTTTAAAATATATTTTAACTTTTTAGAGATTAGAATATTTTTTACAATATTTAGAATATTTTAAACTTTCCCTAAACTTGTAGATTCATTGAATCTTTTGAAATCTCAAAAAATTCTCTATCATCTAGATTTTCGAGTGTTTTAGAATCTCCCAGAAATTTCCTGATTCTTCCATAAAGTTACAAAATCTTCTGGTCTCTTCCAGACTTTTTTTCAACACTCAAAAAGTCTACAGAATTTTAGGAAGATTCTGAAAACAGTTTTGAAGATACTTCAAGATTATTTAAAGTCTTTTGTAGACTTGAGAGGGTTCTAAAGGATTCTGCAGAATTTTGAAAATTCTAATGCAATTCAGAATAATGTGCTTGAAGTTCTGAACATTCAAATGAACGAAATCTTTGATTTCGTTGTAAACTGAAAATTGTTCTAAAATATTGGTTTATTAATGTTATTATTTTTTATCATTAATAATGTAATGATAAAAAAGCTCATGATATTTCTCTTTATTTTCTAGATTGAACGATATTTGAAGATAAGAAAAAAAAAGAAAGAAGAAGTTAAGAAAGTTAAAGTTCAGAAAAAAATTTCGTTCATTTGAAGGTTCAAAACTTCAGGTACATTTCAGAATATTCTTGGTTTCTAGAAGATTTTAGAAGATCATGGAAGAGATCAGAAGATTTTAGACAATTTTATAAGATTCTGGAACATTCTAGTATATTTTGTAAAATATAAAAGAATTTTTCAGAATTCTTTAAGATTGTATTAACAATTCTTTAAGATTGTATAAGATTATTATAGGTAAATAAAATTATTTATTTAGAATCCAGAAGGTTCTAAAAGATTGTGGAAGAATCCAGAAAAATCTAAATGATTATAGATTGTAAAACAGTCTAGAATAATTTGGAGAATTTTGACAGATTTCAGATAAGTTCTGAAGATTCCAAAAGATTCTGTAGAAAATTCTAGAAGGTTACGGAAGTATTCAGAAAATTTAAGAAGATTCTAGAAGAGTCTAGTAGATGTAGAATAAGGCGGAGTGAAAATATTAAAATTGATCGGATCTTTTGAACCTAGTGGAAAAAGTTGTGGTTTGACATCAAAAAGGGGCAAACAATTTTTTCAAAAACAAAAATTTCTTCTGTTCGGACTTTCGACTTAAAAATTCGAAATTTTTAACATTTTTCAAATTTTTCCTATGGAAGAGATAACTATGCCGAATTTTTTGTACATGTAGTTTCTGATGATAAAAAAAAAGTCCATGTACAAATTGATTTTCAGAAGACAATTGTTATCCGAATTGAACGTTTTTTTTTATTATAATGAAACCTAATAAAATTCTGCAACGAACTGTCATGGCGGATTTTTGAAAAAAATTATTTTTTTCTTATTTAATAACAAAAATGAAAAAAAATTTTTGACTTTTGAAGTGTACCGGTTTTTAACGAATGCTTGGAATCATTCAAAAATACCTAGAAAACATGAAGTAACTATCGAAAAAAGACGACCAATAGCAACGCAAATGTTTAAAAATTTATTGAATTTGTTATAAACAAATAAGTGAGTGAAAATGGTTTTGTGGGGATTGGCAGCGATTCGCCACTTGATTCGCACTAAATTTGCACAATTTATTGACAAAAATAATTTTTTAGTTGAATTAATGAATGTTTATAAATAATTTTTTATTTTATAAGCAAGTTTTTTTATTATTTTTTTTTATAAATTTATAAACAATTTATAAATTTATAAACAATTATCCAAATCAGGTATTTATGATGGAATAAATAAAGTTTCTTCTACGAAATCGATATATATTACCTGGAAATGAAACCTAAGTATCATATTTGATCATCTAATAAAAATGGATAATTGTTTAAACAATCTGAATTAACAAATGCACTATTTGGCTATTTTTGGACCTACAAACTTGGTTCTTTCGGCGCTATCAACTGTAAATAACTAACTTCTAAATTTTTAAGGACATTTCGATGACCATAAATAATTTTTATTGTAAACAACAATTGTTTTAAAAAAATTTTATCATGTTATCTATTGATAAATAAAATCCCACTTTTTTCACGAACTCAGCAACCAGTTATTTAGCAATGACTTCTTTCTATGAATTTGCTAAGACTTGATACTTGTTTAAACAAACTTAATTAACAAATGCATTATTTGGTTATTTTTCAGCATTAAAACTTTGTTCTTTTAGCGTAATAAATGTTAATAAACAATTTTTAAACTTTTTTTAGATACTTCGATAACGATCCACTATTTTTATTATTATCAACAATACAAAATTTTAATGTTATAAACAAATGTTTCTCGGCTAATGTATTTGTAAACTAAACATTGCGTTTTTCTTGTGGAATGTACATAAAATAATCGGTGGGGAGATTGTATTGACCCTCAATAATAAATTTCGTAGCCAACTACATACATCAACATTTTCTACGAAATACATAAAATAACTTAGCAATAATTCCTTGCTGTCAGTTGATAACAATTGATGATTTGTTAAAGAAAGTTAATTTCTACTAAACTTTCTTTTCGGTTTACTGAATAATTCGATTTATTTTGAAATGTGGCTTGCGTGCAATATGTCTGTCCACCAGTACTAACTTCGATAATTTTATCACAGAAGGTTATTTTCAAAATAAATCGAACTATTCCGTAAACTGAAAAAGCAAGTCGAGTTGTAATTAACTTTCTTTAACAAATCATCAATTGTTATCAACTGATAGCAAGGAATTATTGCTAAGTTATTTTAAGATTATTCCACAAGAAAAACGCAATTTTTAGTTTACAAATACGTTAGCCGAGAAAAATTTGTTTATAAGATTGTAAATAACAATAAAAATAGTGGATCGTTATCGAAGTATCTAAAAAAGTTAAAAAATTTGTTATTAACAGTCTATTACGCTAAAAGAACAAAGATTAAATGCTGAAAAATATCCATATATCCAAAAATGCATTTGTTAATTAAGTTTGTTTAAACAATGATCAAATGTTAGCAATTTAGAGCAAGAATTCATTGCTAAATAACACGCTGCTAAGTCCGAGAAAAAAGTGGGTTTTTTATTTATAAATAGATAACATGATAAAAAATTTTTTAAACAAATATTGTTTACAATAAAAATTATTTATTGTCATCGAAATGTCCTTAAAAATTTAGAAGTTGATTCACAGTTGATTGTGTCGAAAGAAAAAAGTTTGTACGTCCAAAAATAGCCAAATAGTGCATTTGTTAATTAAGATTATTTAAACAATTATCCATTTTTATTGATGACCAAATATGATACTTAGGTTTCATTTCCAGGTAATACATGATCGATTTCGTAGAAGAAACTTTATTTATTCCATCATAAATACATGATATGGATAATTGTTTATAAAACTTGCTTATAAAATAAGAAATTATTTATGAACATTCCTTAATTAAGCTGAAAAACTCTTTTTGTCCATAAATTGTTCAAATTTAGTGCGAATCAAGTGACGAGTCGCCGCCAATCCCCACGAAACCATTTTCATTCACTTATTTGTTTATAACAAATTCAATAAATTTTTAAACATTTGCGTTGCTATTGGACGTCTTTTTTGGATAGTTGCTTTATGTTTTCCAGGCATTTTTGAATGAATCCAAGCATTCCATAAAAACCGGTACACTTCAAAAGTCAAAATTTCTTTTTTTTCATTTTTGTTATTAAATAAAAAAACAAATAAAAACTTTTCTAAAAAATCCGCTATGACAGTTCGATGCAGAATTTTATTAGGTTTCATTTTTTTAAAAAACGTTAAAGTCGGATGGCAATTGTCTTTTGAAAATCAATTTGTCGACGGACGTTTTTTTTTACCCCACTGTGAAGAAGCGTGCCATATTTTTAATTTCGTAAAAAGGACATTTTTCATATGTTCAACTTTTTTAAAATAAATATTTTTTAATTTTCAAAAAAACATTTTTTATTTTTCAAAAAAACATTTTTTGACATTTTCAAAAAATTCTAACTTGCAGATAATTTTTTTTCAAAATTTCGATTTTATATTATTATATTTTATATTGTTATATTATTTTATATTATATATATGTATATATTTAATAGTATATTTATATTATATTTATATTATATGATTATTACTATTCTTATTATTATCATCAAATCAAAAGGTCCGATCAATTTGAGCATTATCACTTCGTCCTTTTGTAGAATACTGAAGAATTTCGGGATATTATTTTATACGATTATTGTAGGAGAACCCAGAAGGTTCCAGAACAGTCTCAAATATTTTGGAGAATTTTTAAGGATTTTAAATCAGTTTTAAAGATTCTGAAGGATTTTAAGAGATTTTAGGAGACTTTCGTAGATTTTGAAAATTTGGAAATTATGGGAAATTGAAGAAAACATTAAAAGTGTTTTGGAATGTCACAAAGTTTCTATTTCTCATAATTTTTGGAAAATTAATTCGGAATTTTGAATATAAAAAGGGGAAAAAGGGAGAAAAGGGAATGAAACTCTAAGAAAAGTGATTTCGGGAGATTTGGAGAATAATAGGGAAAAGGGGAAAAAAGTGGAATAGGGGACTGATTGTGATTCCTGATTTTGTAATATTATAATTATATAATTATAATTGTTAAATTGAGATATAATTATAATTTGTTGAATCAAAAAAAATTCCCTGACTCTCTGAAGGTTTTCCTTGACTTTTCCTGATTTTCCCTGACCATTTTTAAATTCCCTGACTTTCCAGAATTCTCTGACCTGAAGCAACCCTGTCATTTGAAGAAGATTACTAATTCAAATGTAGAGAGATAACAATTCCAGGACTATGAGTGAAATTCAAGGACTTTTCCAGTTTTTTCCAGGTAGATAAAAATTCAAGGACTTTTTCTGGTTTTCAAGGATTTTCAGGATGCTAGACACCCTGTTAAATTATACAATCATCCTATAGAATTTAAATTACTGAATAAAAGACTTGGCTAAGGATTTTTTTCATAATAATAATTCACATTCGACTGATTGAAATATTTTTAAATAACAGAAAAATGATTTGAATTTTGCAGAGCCATCAATAGGTAGCAGGGGAGAAATTTGGAAAGAGTCGAGAAACTCGATAAATTTCGAGAATGAAATTTTTTTAGGCATTTCATCTTATTCTTGGACTGGACCAAATGCCTTAGCCAGATCTTCTCTTTTGGAGCGTCAGGAAAAATTACTATACAATTGTGAAGAAGCTTCATACAATGAAATTCAAAGAGAAATTATCGATCCTGAGGATTTTCATAATATTCTCGTGGACGAAAAACATAAACTTCTGTACTGTTATGTTCCAAAGGTAAAAAAAAATATCACAAAATTTTATTTATGAAACTTCAAATTGAATTTTTTCAAATTGAATTAAAATTTAGAGATAATTTATGACTGAAATAATTAATATCAAATTAATTTTTCAGGTGGCCTGTACAAACTGGAAACGAGTGCTGATGATAATATCAGGAAAATGGAGTGGCAATGATGCTCTGGAAATTCCTGCAGACCAAGCTCACGCCACAGGAATTTTTCAAAGACTCAGCAATTACACGTTACTAGAAATCGAAGATAAAATAATTAATTACGATAAACTTATAGTCGTCAGGCATCCTTTGGAAAGACTTCTTTCTGCTTATAGAAATAAATTAGAAGCCAAGGATGAAAAGAGCTCAAGATATTTTCAAGCGCGATTTGGCAGGAAAATAATCAGAGTAAGAAAAACAACAATGATGAGTAAAGAATTAATAAATTAATAAATGACAAAGACAGAATTTTTTGAAGAATTTATTAAATATTTTGTATAAATATTGAAAAATGTTTTCCCAGAAATATAGAGCAAATGCAACGAAGGAAGCTTTAAGCAAAGGTGATGACGTTACGTTTCGAGAGTTTGTAGATTTTGTAACAGAAAATAAGGAGAATGGAACCCAAAACGAGCATTGGAAACCATTTTCAGATTTGTGCCATCCCTGTATAGTCAATTACAATCTCGTCAGTAAATATGAAAGTCTGGTGGAGGATGCAACTGAGATTTTGGAAAGGATAGGAGCCGAATCAATAGTGTAAATTTCCTACAATTTTCTGAGTATGAAAAGATAAAGAAATGAAGACTAATTTATTAATAACTAATTTGTTTTGCAGATTTCCAGCGAGGCCTCCGAAAAGTCAGCCAACATCGAAAAAATTAGACGAATATTATTCAACTTTAAGTTTCAAACAGCTTCGAAAACTTGCCAATTTGTACAGATCAGATTTGAAGCTGTTCGATTATTCTCTGGAAGAAATTGTGGGATTTTCTGTAGCCTAATCTTTAAAAATCCTTCACCTCAAATCAATGTGATATGTTCAATTAAAAGCAGATTTAGCACAATCTTGACTTTTAACTTAGAAGATATTTTTTATACATCTCCTGAAATTAGATAAATACACAATTTCCATTCATAATACACATTATCACAGAGCTAGAATATTTCTTTCTTAAATTTTTGAAATTGCAGTTTATGGATACGATACACAAGTTCATGATAATTATTAAGTTCGGAAGAAGTGATGATGCCTGCACTTTTCTGGAGTCTCGGTTGCAGTTTAAAAAAAGAACATGACAACATTTGGGATTCTTGAAATATTTATGCAACTATTAACAGGTTGATTGATTCATTAAAAATCAAGCATAACTTGATTTTTAAATTCCCTGACTCTACATGACCAACTTTTAATTTTCTCTGACTATTAATATTTAAGCCTCAAGAATCTGAATTTTAAAAGAAGAAGAAATATTATAAAGTAAGAAATATTATAAAATCTCTTCAAATAATTTTAAATCCTGTGAAATTCATTTAAATTCCATGAAATCCTGTACATTAAATATCTTAAAATTTCTTGAAATCCCTTCAAAGCTTGTAAAATCTCTAGAAATTCTTTAAAATTCCTTAAAAATACACAAAAATTCCAAGAGACTGTAATAGCTTTCAAAAGAATTTCAAGTATTTTAAAACATTTCAAGAGATTACAAAGATTTTAAAAGCTTTTAAAAGAATTTTAAGAGATTTTAAAGAATTTCAAAATATGTATTTCTAGAAAGTTTAAGCTTGTCACAAGATTTCAAGAGTTTCAGAGATTTTATGCGACTTCAAGGGATTTTAAAGGATTTTAAGAGATTTCAAAAGATTTTCAAGTATTTTAAAACATTTCAAGATATTCCGAAGATTTTAAAGGATTTCAAAAGATAAAAAAAAAATTTTAAATGATTTTAAGACTTTAAGAGATTTCAAAAGTGTGTAAAGCATTTCAAGAAATTTCAAAATTATTGCCAACAAATTTTAAGAGATTTTTAGAAGAATTTCAACAAATTTCTAGAAATTTTAAGCATTTCACAATATTTCAAAAGAATTTAAGAGATATTAGCGACTTCAAAGGATTATAAAAGATTTAAAATTTTTAAGGCTTTTAAAAAAATAATCGGTGGGGAGATTGTATTGACCCTCAATAATAAATTTCGTAGAAAATGTTGATGTATGTAGTTGGCAAGTTAATTGGTTTCAATTCACCTGACCCTAAAGCCAACTACATACATCAACATTTTCTACGAAATTTTAAAAAAATTTCAAAAGATTTTTAAGTATTTTAAAACATTTCAAAGGAGATTCTAAAGATTTTAATGGATTTCAAAAGATTAAAACAAAAAAAATATTAAAGGATTTTAAGAGATTTTAAAGAATTTTAAAATATTTCTAGAAATTATACGCTTTTCACAGAATTTCAGATTTTAAACGATTTCAAGGGATTTTAAAAGATTTTGAAGGTTTTAAGATTTTAAGATTTCAAACGATTTTAAAGAATTTTCAAGTATTTTAAAACATTTCAAGAGATTCCAAAGATTTTAAATGATTTTAAGAGATTTTAAAGAATATCAAAAGACTTCTAGAAATTTTAAACTTTTAACTATATTTCAAAAGAATTTCGGAGATTTTAAGCGACTTAAAGGGATTTTAAAAGATTTTAAAAGCTTTTAAGAGATTTCAAAAGATTTTCAAGTATTTTAAAACATTTGAAGAGATTCCAAAGATTTTAAAGAATTTAAAAAGAAAAAAAAATTTTAAAGTATTTCAAGATACTTTAAGAGATTTCAAAACTTTGGAAAGCATTTCAAGAAATTTCAAAAGTATTATATTGCTAAGAGATTTTAAGAGATTTTTAAAGAATTTAAAAAAAATTTTTAATTTTAAAGGGTTTTAAAAAATTTCAAAAGATTTTAAAAGATTTTTAAGTATTTTAAAACATGTCAAGAGATTCTAAAGATTTTATAGGATTTCAATAGATTAAAACCAAAAAAATGTTGAAGGATTTCAAGAGATTTTAAAGAATTTCAAAATATTTCTAGAAATTATAAACTTTTCACAGGATTTCAAAAGAATTACAAAGATTTTAAGCGATTTCAAGGGATTTTAAAGGATTTTAAATGCTTTCAAGAGATTTCAAAAGATTTTCAAGTATTTTAAAACATTTTAAGAGATTCCAAAGATTTTAAAGGATTTCAAAAGATTAAAAAAATATATATTAAAAGATTTTAAGAGATTTTAAGAGATTTCAAAAGTTTGTAAAGCATTTCAAGAAATTTTAAAAGTATTGTCAACAGATTTTAAGAGATTTTTAAAGAATTCTAAAAGATTTTAAATTTTAAAGGATTTTTAAAGATTTCAAAAGATTTTTAAGTATTTTAAAACATTTCAAGAGATTCTAAAGATTTTAAAGGATTTCAAAAGATTAAAACAAAAAAAATGTTAAAGGATTTTAGGAAATTTTAGAGAATTTCAAAATTTTTCTAGAAATTATAAGCTTTTCACAGGATTTCAAAAGAATTTCAGAGATTTTTAGCGATTTTAAGGTATTTTAAAAGATTCTAAAGGATTTTAAGAGATTTCAAAAGATTTTAAAGAATTTTTAAATATTTTAAAACATTCCAAGAGATTCCAAAGATTTTAAAGGATTTCAAAAGGTTAAAGAATA
>JBAGKK010276965.1:0-20589 GCA_037177015.1 Euceroptres primus | reverse complement strand
TGCATCCCTAGGGTTGAAACATTTTGTTTCAGCCCTAGGGCAAAGACAACGGAGTTTCAACCCTTTGCCCTAGGGCTGGAACAAAACGTTTCAACCCTAGGGATGCAAACACCGTGTTTCAACCAGCTCTACAGGTACCGAAACTCGAAGTTTCAATAGAGGCGCGATGAAAATTATTATTCTTCTAAAACAAAACGACTAACTTCATTCAAGATATTATAAAATGGTCGTAGGACACGATAACAATAGATCTATGAAAAAGAATTCTTTTTTAAAATTTACTTCCTTAATATAAATTTGTTTAAATTGCGAGTTTGTAAGAGCGAATAAATTTTTACGGATAATATTTTCACGAATAACTTTCTTATAAAATAACTTACCTTATAAAAAGTGCACTTATCTGGTAAAAAACGCGGGACACGATGACATTACAAAGATGAACGGTTTTCGAAATTTTGTGAAATTTATTAATTGCTGATTTTATTTACATTTTTGACAGATTTTCACATGAGTATATTGTAAAATTTACGTCAAAATTCACTTGTTGCATTTAAAAAATACAAAAAGGCTTTCGTATACTTATAAATATAATCAGGGACAAGGGACTTGATGACATTTTCAGATATTTGAAAGATTTTACGTGTATTTTAGCAACATATGGATAAATGTAAGCATAGGGCATTGTAGAGTGACTCGCGTGCTAAAAAATCCTGACATTTAAAACAGGATATTTTTAAGAATAAGAGCGTAATTTTCTCGGGACACATTTTTGTCGATTTTTTTATTTTCACCCATAAATGTTTCTCTTAAAAATGAACATACTCATTAACAATGTTATGTGGGATATTACTTTAATCTGCAGCAATATTATTTTGATCTGAAGTGTATCATTTATAATATTGTGACGGTCTTCTGTTTTTCAAGTTCTCGTTTTACTGCAGATTAAAATGATACCTTGGGATTTTCTGTGTAATTATATTCCTTAAATATTTTAGAACAAGTTTGAGTTTAAAGGAAAGTCAAAATAAAAATTCCATTCATTTGAAAAAAATTTAAGCACATAAATTAACTGCCTAAAATATCAATACTTATTAATTCCTCTTGCGCTGGATACTGAATTCAAATGAATAAACTTTATTCTCCACGTTGTAAGTTAGTTTATTCCCATTTCCGCTCATGACGTTAAAACACTCTCCCCAACGTATTCACTGGAAACTCCCATAAATATATCTCTACACGTTAACACGAGAAATGCAAAAACTGGCCGCAGTTCCCTTGGCTCTCTAAATTTTTCGACAGGAATCCGTTATTAATCCATATATCGCTAGCATTCGGTTCCGATTGTACTCTTTATACACCACTGCTGTCATTATCTGTTTCGCGCGAGAACCGAATTTAATAGAGATTTATACCAGCATCCCACTGGAGCTGGCCTTCGTCCAATCACCGTCCTTTCTTGCTCCTGGACTCTAGATAATATCCCATATATGTCGCACCATCAGGGTTTTAGGGTCGTAAACGGTTTCACAATGGCGCTTGCGCCCACCGTGACGTACTTTGTGGCGCTTGCGCTACGTTTTTGTTTTATCTATAAGGGCAGCTACCCTCGTCGAGGGTGGTTAGTTCTCACCCGTCTCGGGTCCGGGAGGTTGTCGAGAATCACGCGCTGAAAATTCGACATCACGTCGTAAACTATACATTCTGTATTGTAGGGCCTTTCCTTCATTGGAAATTATCCTCTCAACACACGTTTTCCTACTCACGATTTCAGTTCTGATAGAGTATGGAAAAATAAGTTGAGCAATCCGCGAACCGCAGTGCAGATGTTCACACACCGGAAGCCAGATACTTGAAGGAAAAGGTTAGAAAGGGTTGAAGGACGAAATGAGAGCACTTTCACTGCCTGTGGAATTCCCCCTGTCCTCTGGTTCTTTTTGTTTGGTCCTAATTTTATTCAGAAGGAAAAAAAGAATATGGTATGATGAATCAGTTATGACCTGATGTGAGGGCAAATTATCAGTTGACTCAAGACAGAGGAGAATATTACATAAAACATAAAGATGAAAGTTAGATAGAACACTAGGAACAAGATTACATAAAACGCAAAGATTAACATCATATTGAAGACAAATTGTAACTTGACATGAAACAAATAGTAGAACATGCACTGACCCAAGTTTCGCATAAATTGATCTTAGATTGATGTGGAACTTCGATGATAACATGGCATGGAACACAAATAATAACTTGCCATGAAATGGAAATAAAAACCTGACATGGAACATAAATAATAACCAGACATAAAACGAACAATTGCATGACACGTAAAACTAATAACATGATCCTAAGATTGTATAAAAGTCGAATAGTGACATGAAATTCAATTCCATATTTCACATCACATCAACATTGTTTTGATAATCTTCTCCCAAGATAACATCCTCGGAGCCATTTCCATAACGAAAACAGACTGCAGGATATTGTAATCATAAGGTATCCTTCGTTGAGGTGTAATATAAGGTAAAACAAGGTAGATATTACCATTATATTTACCAGGAATCCTTTCTCTTTTTGTTTCATCCAAAATCCTCTCTAACGGATTGCAGATTTTAAAGAGAATCGGAATCGAAACGCAGATAGAGCGTGAAATTTCACACTCGAAAAAATCTGAGTCGTGGAGATAACTTTCATCGAAGCGTGACTAAAGATTCCAGTTAATTAGCTTCTTGCCTGCATTTCTCGATTAATTTCGAGGAACGAAGGTTTGAAAATGGTACATCAGTTTCTGATAATTCTAATCGATCTTCTTATTGGTTGTCTTCAGTATTTCTCTAATTTTTTTAACGCACTATTTCCGCCTAATTTTACAATATTAGATTGTGATTTTCCAACATTTAATGATCAATCCTCTTATCATTCGGTTTGAACAAGTTGTACAAAAATTTCCTTATTTCAGTTTTTGATACCATCCCTTTTCTTAGATAGAGACTCAGCATCATAAATCAAGTCTAGCTTCTTCTAGAGATAAGAATCTGAAAATGCACATGATAACGAATCATGTTGTTGTTATGTGACTTTCTGAAGTATTTAATACTTCAGAGATTAAATATCACAGAAGTGCCATTAGTTTAACATTTAGACCCCAAGAGCAATTGGTATACAGTAGTTGGCAAGTTGTTAGTAAAGATTTTGGCACGTTAAATCGCCTCTCACCTACTTTGATCCGACTCACTGGGATTTCTACACTAGCCTAACTTGACCCTCCTATCCATTCACGCAGAATTATTCAGGGTGAATATCCATAACAGCTGTTTATTCCACATTTTTTCTTGTTTTTTACAAAACTAAACCTTTTTTCTATAAAAAGTGCCACATTGATTGACAACTAATTAATTACAAAATTAACGAGCAAGTCGTATTTTTTTCATGATTACCTTTAAGAAATTCTCTTAGATTATATTAACTCTACTTTGGGAAATGGAAATTAAAAATTTGAATTTCTGAAAACATGGTTATAAAAAAATAACTTCTCAGAGTTGCTGGAGCTTTAAAAAATCTGGATGAATTAGGAAACTTTAAATCGGTTATGGAAAATGGAACTTTACCAAAAAATATAAGTTCTGAACGTTCAAATGAACGAAATTATTATTTGATTTAATTTTAAACTCAAATTTATTCTGAAATAATAATAAAAAACTAGCAATGTTAAGATAAAAAAGCTCATGATTTTCTTTACTTAGTAGTTGTATAAATATTCCAAGATAAATTTGAGTTAAAAAAAATGTCAGGTACGTCACATATTCTTTATTAATTTGAGGGGCTACAACTTTACTGTGTCTCGTCTTAATAAAGTCAATTGATCTTAAAACCTAGAAAATAATTTTTTTCAAATTTTGATTCAAATTCAAAAAGATTTTCAAATTAGAATTACACAGCAACTTTGTATTGTTAATCATTTCATAATCAATGATAATTTTTACATATTCATTAATCAAAGTCTAGAAAATTCGAATTGATTATTAATGGTTCAAAAGTTAATACACAAATTTAAAAGAAATGTCAGAATTTTGAAAGTCATTTAATTCACAAAAAGTTAAGTTTATATCTGTTTGATCCATTTTTTATTGAATCAAACAACTCTTTTCCTGAGTGATATTGAATTTTAGTTATTACTGATACAATGTTGCTTGCTAATTAAAACTCTAAACATCTTGGAAGGTTTCAGAGTCGTTTTTTGCACCATAAATGTCTTTTCATACCCAGGTTATGAAATCCTTTTTAGAAGGGAATGAAGACAGATGCGCTTTGATGATTGAATCTCGTTAGGTGCCCTGTTTCATGGAATTTCGTAGCAGGGAATAATAACGGAGCTGAAGCAGATTCCATAACGGGTTGTGTTGGTGCATAGAAAGCGTTGCTGTTCGAGTTACCGCATTGGAGTAAAAGTTAGAGCCCAACTAAAACGGGAGCTTGAATTGCGGGTAAAACGTGTGACACTTTCAGTGATATTTACCGCAATTGCGGTATCCTGCACTGTTTCTGATGGACCCAAATTACTTTTGCTATAATTGAAATGGGTTCGAGTTTTATTCCAGGATTATAAAGCATTGTAAGACTGATAAGTAGGTTAATAACATTACAATTTTCCCAATGCCGAATTTAGGAAATATTTCGTAATGTCTGTAAAAATTGTTACTCTCGAAAGAGCATACATATCTTATGAATTAATTATGAAGAAAACGCAGTCGATATCTTGCCGAGTGAACAGGTTCTTCCATTAACACCCTTTTTACGTGATTCGAATCCGAATAGGCGATTATGGATGATGGCTCCTTCATATTCTTGTTTTCATTCCTTACCAGACATTCCCAGGCGGTGACGAGTGCTAGTAGCGTATCATGGGAATGGGAGGTGGAGAACTGAAGGGTCTCGATCGGTTTTTTTTCCAGAGATTCTGCACATTTATAAAAGGAGATCTTTATGCAAGGAACCAGGGTCTTTTAAGATTTGACTTTTGAGCTTTCTCCGATGCCTCCATCCTGAAGATAGTGATTCATTTGCAAAAGAATTACCCTTCAAAATTCGAAGGAAAGAGGCCAGGGAGCGTGAAAAAGGAAGAATGGGGATTCCCGATGTAGACCAGGCCAAAAGGCGATTGCAAGACATCTTGAGAAAGGCCCAAAAGTTGGAGATTCCATCACAGGAAGTTATTTCAACGAGGACGGCAAGGAAGCTCCTTGCCAGGTCAAAGAACGCATTGGCTTGGACGATTTGGATAGGCATCTTTGTTCTCGTGCTATCCGGGGTCGTTTATGCACGCTGGCCCACGCAGGAAGTTGAAACTGTCAGAACTGTCCTTAGGAGAACGGTGAGTTGACTTTAGAATGGGGTGGGAAAATTAGAATATGATTAATGTCCATTTTCTTAGACAAACTTTATGGAAATTGTGCTGCTTCCACACAAATTCTAGCAGAAAACATCATTGGATCCAGAGAAATTTCTCAGTAACTTATATGTTTTCCAAAAAGTTTCTTGAATTGTGTAAATTATTTCCTCAAAGAGAAAGAAGCTGCAAGATTATAAAAATTGAAGTTTTTGCAGTATATTCATTACTTCATTTTATAATTTACTATATCAAACGTATACAATTTAAAGATAATTTATATAGAGATGCTTAGTTCAAAATTGATAAATAATTTTATAGACAATTTTAATTTTATGTACAAAGTAAATCTTTTGCATTTTCAAGACTGAATTACCTCAATGAAATTTAGTGAATTGATTGAATTTAATATTAATATATAATATTAAATAACTATTATTTATACTTTTCATTTTGCTTTGAAATATTAAAAATATGGTTCAGGAAATTGCTGACTGATATGTGCATTCTACCATATATTCTGCATATTTCCAGTTGAAGAGAACTAATAATTTTCTCTGGAATATTATTACATTCGTGCAATTACGTTTAAAATGGCAAAAGCAAAAGGCTTTTTGTATTTTCACAAATATTGAGAACATTATATAGAAAACTTAGAAATACAAAAATCTATGTTTACACACGCATAATTTACTGCAAAACAGGATAAAATTTATAAATAAAAGTCATTATATTTGGCACGACATATACATTAGATATGAATCGTTTCATAAAATAGATATTCCAAAAATACACAAAGGTCAAAATCAATTAAAAATTTTTCATTAAGCTTTGTTACAAGTTTGCAAATTATTCGTTTACGTATTTTCATGCAGAATGAGGATATACGTTGAGCATTCAAATCCTTTTGTATATTTTGAACGTGTTGCAATGGTGCATTTTGAATGCATTCTAACAATACGACTAAAAACCAATTCTACGAAACTGTGCCGCAACAATGAATTGAACGTGTGAAACAATGAAATCATTGTTTTGTAAAGCGATATTCGCAATTCACTCCAATAAATTGTTCTCGTACCATTATCTCATTCAATTCGAAATCCTCTGAAAAATATATTCTGCCAAATAATAATTTATTACAAATATAAGAATAAATTTACCAAGTAGTATAAGTTTTAATTTGATCAGACATTATAAAATCGAACCAAGTATTTTGTTCTCCACCATTTAAACTGTCTGGTTCCTATTATTTAAAATAATCCGTATAAATATTTTGTCAAATAATCTATTTTGAGTACAAGTAGTACGAGTTTTAATTCGATCAGGCATCATAATTGCACCGGATTTAAAAGTTCATACCCGAATAAAGCTGTTACGCATATTAACAATATAAAATTATTACGAGCCTTAAACCATGTTAAGAAAATAAGATTTCGTGTAAAATCTTTAACTAGAGTAATTTTGTCAAATCGAGCGTCAAACTATAGTGAAGGCAGATCAACCAAAGTGATTCGGCAGTGGTCGTAAAGCGAGTTTATTGGGCCAATAAAATTTTTCCTCGTGCTTACGATCTTGAAAAAAGGACAAGCGGAAAAAAGCTATCTCAAGACGATTCTCCCTTTTACTCTTTTCTCGTTTTACCAATCCTCAGAAATCCCGTAAAGTTAGATTCGTTTCTGAATTCGCTCTGTAATTAACCAGCAAAGTAGTTTAAATTTACGAGACGACAAGCGAAGTACAGAAAAATTCGAGTACGACAAAGCTAACGAGACACGTAGACAGAACTTCTTTCCTGGCAAATCATTTTGCTTCGTCACGCAGAAAGTTGAGCATAAATTTCATGGAACACGCAAAGACTTTCATACTTATTCTTTTTTTTCGATCGTATACGAGAAAAATGAATGTTTTTATCTAAGATTAGATTGATTGAAATGTCAACTCGAACATCTGGACAAATTTTTTCTTTTCTTCTTTTCCTTTTTCCTACGCACTTTAGCTGTTGTACCTGGGATGTAATACGTTCTGACATCCATCACCGTATTCTTAGTAGGACAATGGAAAAGCATTACTGAAATATCCAGCTTTCATCCTCCCTTATCCTTTCATTTAGTCTACTGGGAACATAATGCTTGAAAATCCACCTTATTCCTCTATTTCTGGGGCTGAGTTGTCCAAGTCTATTTTACTCGTAATGGCTTATATAATAATTTAATTTATTAGCATTATTATAGAATTATTAAAGAAAGATCTCAGGATTAATATCAAATTCGATTTTAATATAAATCTGATTATGAAATGAAAGATAACTCAATTAAGGACATAAATATTAAATATTTTTAAAAATAATGCATTGGGTCCTTTTTTAAAATCATTTATTCACAGTTGAAGGGTGGCAGTACAGAACTAGATAACCAACTTTTTTGGCGAAAATTTGTTTTTTACATAAAAAATTCTTTAAAAATCAAATACATGTTATGCTACAAGAATGTCTTCGAAATCTCATTTTTAACTCTTTTAGTGCCCACTGTACCAAATATGGCACATAAGGTTACTGACTTAAAATAATTTTAATAAATCAATTCAGAGAAAATTTGACAATCATAAATGCATCCTAAAGAAGGTTTTCCAAGCAGAAATTAATTAAAAAATTTTTTTGTTGAGTTCAGCCATTCCTGGATAACGGAGGTTACGATCGCACACGAAAATAGCCTCAATTTCGACACATATCATTCGATTTTTTTTGTCTACTAGCATAATATGTTTGCCCAAGTAGCTGCACATTATGTATAAATTTCATGGAAAAATAATTAATTGCTCTTGAGAAATTGGAAATTTAACACGATAACGGAGGTTACGCATATGTTACCGTGTTAAATTGACGATATCTCAAGAGCAATTAATTATTTTTTCATGAAATTCATACATAATGTGCAGCTACTTGGGTAAACATCTTATGCTAGTAGACAAGAAAATCGGATGATATATGTCTAAATTGAAGGCTATTTTCGTGTACAATCGTAACCTCCGTTATCCAGGAATGACCGAGTTGCAAAAATTGGAAAATTGAATTTTTCAAAAATGTAATTTTTTAAAAGAAATTTGATATTAATTAAAGAAATTGATATCTTGAAATTATTAAAGTTTATGGATAAAAAATATATAATTTTCTTTTTTTTATCAAACTTTCAGCGAGAAATTGTTTGTCACAGTGCGATACCTTCACACTACATCCTGATTTTCTCTAAATAGAATCATATTTTTAAATCAAAAATTTTTTATTCTCATTCAGCGACCCCATATTTTGGGAGAAATTGTTTATTTTTTTTTTAAATTGAAAATTCGATTTTTAATCGCTATCCAAACCAAATTCTGAAAACCTAAGAAATTGTAGCCTCAAAATTCTCGGTCAATTTACTCGGAATTGGCTAACTTTTTTACATCAAACTTTGTTTACCCGTATTCAGCAACTCAATATCTCAGGATCAAGTTCTTATTTTTTTTTTTTGAAACTTAAAATTGCAGTTTTTGTCAAAATCCGAAGCCAAACATGCTCGAATTTTAGGCTAGGGTCACTTTGATATTGTCAACTTCCACAGCTATTGCCTTGAAACTGGATAACTTTTTCTAATCAAATTTTTTTGCCTCAATTTATCAACACTTTAGCTCAGGAGTGGGCTTTTGTTTTATCTCTAAATGGTGATTTCGATTTTACAGAATATTTTTTCACTCCCCTGAAAAATTTACATCTTATTGGTTATCTAGTTCTGTACTGCCACACTTCAGGTATAGAAATTCAATTATTCATCTCTGGTTTCTAAATTTATCAATATGGTTTTAAGTACATCACATTAATGTTGCAATTTTTAATATTCATGACTATATGAACTTATGAATTTTCACCAACGTTACAAATAGAATTGATGTTAAATTTTAAAAATATGAAACAATAGGTATCCGAATACAAAATGTTCGAAAACGTTCAAAATTCATAATGATCAGATATTTGATAAATGAAATTAAAACTGAATTAACATTAAGGTTCAACTTCTAAATTAGAATTTTTGTTTCAAAATGATGTAAAATAGTTATTTTTCACATTTTATTTTCATGTGGCACTTTACAGTTAAAATCGAAAAGAGAAAGTTCTCCTTTGCAAGCGTAGTTTATCAAAATATTTTCAATCTCCAAACCTGAAGAGAATTTCAAAGCATTTCGTTCATTTCCGCCTTCTTGTACGACTTTGCAGAGTCTAGGCTGGGCGAACGTATTACCAAAGAACCTGCATACAGAACGGAATGCTTTGAGCCGTCAGTTATGCCAGGTCTTCTTGTGGTCGTCTGAGAGTAAACTCTTCTTCGTTTCTATGCTTTTAGTTATATGCTAGAACTAAATTCTTGACCTAGTCTGGCAGAAAAGTGTAGCCGGAAATTATCTTTCGACGCTATTTGAGCAGACTATATTAATTTACGTGGATAATTAATCTGTTTGTTTTGAAAATTTGCTTCATTATTTTCATTTTTTATAAATAACTTGCATATAGAGAGCATAGCTGAATGGATCCCAATATTGATTCTCTCGATTGCAAAATAAAATTTGCTAATTTATGTACTTAAATCTAATACGCGAGATTGAAAGTTAGATATTTGATCCAGTTTTTCAATTTGCATTCAAATTTAACTTTAGATTAAAATTTTATTTGTGGTAAATAAGTAAATTTGAGCGCTCCCTAGCTGTAGTACATAGATTTAAATTAAATTGATTCTTAAATATAAAACTATTTTATAGTTGTTTCCAAAGTTAGCGGATGTTAAAATTGAAATGCTCCCAAAGTTGAAAATATTTAAATATGAACTCTTCAAAAATGGAAAGTATTCAATTTACATTTTGCCTGAATTCGTATGGAATAGTTTTAAATGAGATTTTCCCTATTTCATTAAAAGTCACTTTGTGAGTAAAGTAGATAAGGTTCTTAATGAAAATGTTGAGACAGGTGCACATGGAGTCTGTTTATTCGTTTTTAATGTTGAAATGTTCCTCTGTTTTCAAAGTGCATTTAGTTGCCGATAAGGAAAATTGCCACTAAGAATTTATATGGAGCGAAATGTGAGTGCACCTCCCGTGAAAGAGAATGAAAAGCTGCTCTCAACTGACAATGCAATTTCTCTAGAAGCTTTTCTTCTGAGAAAACACATGTCCCTATTCTCATATGAAAACATAGGATCTTGTTAACTCATTTTAAAGTCAATGTGAACTCCATTATATGTAATTTATCTTCAATTACAAATGAATATATTTATTTTCTCATTTTTCAAACAGATTGCACGTAACATTTTTTCAATTTCAAATAAAATGTTTTCAATTAAGTTTACAAGTTTTCAATTAAGTTAACAATTTTTTTTATTTAATATTCTTTTTGGGTTTGTTTGTAGTTCTTGAAACTTGATCAGTGGAGTATACACATGCTTGAAATACTCGTCCGACAAATATGTATGACAGTAGATTTACAAGAATCTAGTGACCAGTTACGGAATTTCCATTGTGTTGAGATTCGCTGGCTAGAAAATTTTGAAAAAAAGCTCGCTGACTCTGAAATTCCGGGAATAAAGGCCAAGAAGAGTGATACAGAGAGGATGCGAAAGCTCGTTCAACATACTGAAGCGCGCTCCACATGTAAATTTCGTTTGCGAATCAGTGGTGTTTCGGCGAATTCTCATTTGCTCAATTACCACATGTTCCCGCGTTCGGAAACGAGAGGAAAAGAGAGAAATAGGGATCGTGTGAAATGAATGAGAGAGAGGCAACAATGGTTGCAAACTGTCAACTCTTGTTCGAACATTGTCGTCGCTAAAATTCTGTTTAACCACTGCTCTTGGTCGACCTGGTCAAGTTTCGAGTGTAAATTTCCATCAAGTGACTCAACTCTAACAAAAACTAAATTCATTTTCATTTACATCTTTCAGTCCCAGGTGGAAAAATTTTATAGAATTTTTGTAGAATGCATTCTATAGAATCCTTACAAGAATTCTACTCAAATTTCTATAGAGTCTTCACAAGAATTCCAGTACAATTTCTATAGAATCCTCACAAGAATACGACAATACAGAAATTCTATATAAAATTCTATAGAAATTGGACTAGAATTCATGTAAAATTCTTTTGAAGTCTCTACAGAATTTCGAGTAGAATCCTTGTGAGGATTCTGTAGGACGCATTCTACATAAATTTCTTTAGAATTTTTCCACCTGGGGTTGCCTGCTTTTCAATTGTAGAAAACAATTGATTTTTGTTTCTTTCATTCCGTGTGAATTGGAAAGTGTTATTGTAATTTCATTTAGGTAGATTGAATTTTTAAATTGGCATAAAATAATCAGAAAAATCTCAGATGTTTAAACTTGAAACAATGCTTTCAGATTTAAATAAAGTAATTGAAATGAAAAATTTTTTCGAACACACTAAATGCGTGACCTGATTTCAATTTATAATTGCTAAAGATTCTAGTTTAGCACGTGTAATTCCTCGGTATAGAGTAATGACTGTTTTAATATTTTATATTTTATATGATTTTTTAATTGAAAGTATTTAAATTTGAACCGTTTTTAAATTAAAATTATATCGAAGTTAAAGGTTACTAAAGTTGTATTTTTACTAATTTCAACGTTTTCAAATTTGAATGAATAAAAATTAAAATTAGATCTATCTTGAAAATTACAAATCTAAATGTTTTCAAAGTTGGAAATTGTGAAAATTGAACTTATTCAAAATATTCAAGAACGATTTCGTTGTTGAAAATAATGCAATTCAAATTCTTCATTTAATGTAAAGGTAATAATAAAATCTGGAACGCTTCTAAATTTTTTTACTCTTTGGAAGCTCAGGTTTTAATTTAAAACCAAATATTTAATTTAATTTTCTTATTAATAAATAATTAATTTAACCCAAATTATCATGCTGGAAATTAAATGAAAAATTTTCCTAGACGTTTAATTAATAAATTTTAATATTTTTTTAGAGCCAATATAACTTTAAGAAATATTTAATAAAATAAATTTTTTAAAAGAATAATTAACTATTATGGTTTTGAGAGCCGTGTAGAGTAATCTCGTTTCATAAAAATCGATTGGTGAAAATAATACTAATCTAAATTTCGTATCGGTACTGAAAAACTAAAAGATCTTCTGGAACCATCGTGAAGACTAAAAGAATGCCAAAGGAATTTTAATATCGGTGAAGAAAGTACCGGTTGCCTTTCTATTTATGCGTATATTGGCATGTGTATACGTCAAATTAAAAAATACTTTGCGGAAAAAGTAGGAAAATATTAACTTTCTACTCAGAATGGTAAAGACAATTAAGTGCATTCTTATTGTGTTATTAGATTTTGAATAATTCCATGAATTTAAACCACGACTATCTTCTTCATTTTTATTTCACTGCTGGGAGAAAATTTACATTGCGATATCTCATTTTAATGGAAGAAACTCAGTAATTTATAAAAAATAATTGTTATTAAAATTTTGAACTTCAAAATTCAATTTTTTTTTGTTTCTTCTTTTAATCTGGAACGAAAGTTTTATTTGAAGCCATTTTTTTCTTTGGCTCCGACAAAATATTCAATTAATTTAAACAAATCATTTGGTCTAATACTAACAATAAACTATTTGTTTGAATCAATAAAATATTTTTTCGAGTATTATTACTAGAAGTAATAATAAGTACTATTACTAGAATTAATAATAAGTACTATTGCTTAAAGTAATAATAAGTATTATTACTTAAAATAAATTTTTATTCTTTTCGAGAAAGGATCTGTTATGTAAATTTTATTGTTAGTAAAAATGACACAGTATTAGATCAGTATGTAAATCAAGAGATTTTCTGTGACTACAAAGATACGTAAATTCAGAAAAATTTACATAATTTTAGAGGATCTTAAATCTCTGAATTTTCCTAAGAACTTGCGGAAGTGAGTGGGTGATTATGATTGTCTTATGATCCCTCATAAATATTCTGAGCAGGGCCAGACAGTTCACGGAATCAGTTTCTTTAATAAAACGCGTCTCATAAGTAAAGAGAATCTCTCTTTGCAGAGAAATTTTCTTATTTTCTGACAGATATTCGTTTTCCTTCTCTTACATTTCTGGGTATTGTTATTATATAAGAACCTTACGCTGCCACGCGTCACTTCCCTTTTCTCTGTGGCTGTCACGTCAGTTCCACTTTGTTTCCCAACGATTTTCGACGCTACGTGCAAACTGCAGTGTCCTATGTCAGAGGAAAATGATTTTTATTCAGAGGGAGTTTCATTGTCTCTGACCGTCTATTCCGACGTTTAGCAATCGTATAAACAGGAGAAAGAACAATTATTTTAATGACTTTAAACATGCTGATTGCGTGAAAAATATGTCTATTTAAAAAGTTTATATTGCATTTGAAGTGTTCTTTATTGGGAATTCAAAAGGTTTAGAATAATTTTTTTCTTTAACCCTTAGTTGGCATCTGAGGTTACTGTGACCCTACGCCTGACGTTACCTCGAGAATTCTTTTTCACTGAAGGTCAACTTTAGTCAAATTTTTTACGCATTTAACAATTTATTTTTTGCAAAAGGAATTATACTATAAGAAAATTTAAATCTTGCACTTCAATAAAGGTCTCAAAAGTTAGCCAGACCCCATATGCCAACTACGTAATTCGAGGGAGCTTATGCCAACTAAGGGTTAAGATAAGAACCATTATACTATTTTTAATACATTTTTTCATTGCAATCAGTATAAGATAAAAAATAGGGAACTTTCAAGTGTCAATATTAGGCAAGTTAATATTAAATCTTAAATCAAATTGATTTTCATTATCCCTGAATGCCTAATAATGTTTTTGTTTGAGACAAATCAATATTTATTCACAGTAAATAACTTTCTTATCAGTGCGGAAAATAATAGCTTTTTGGAAAAGAGTGTTATTTTACTAAACTGCTATTTGGCTGTATTTGAAAATCATTAAAAAATATCTTTCCCTTTACAATAGCATTTTATAACAGACTGAATCATTCCCCGTATTTCAGCTGAAAGTTAGCAATGTGGAAAATCAACATTCACCTTAAAGAGCTTTCCTAAATGAGGGTCTGGGTTTCCTAAAGAGCTTTCTCTTTCTCAGTCTTCCCTTTCTATATCCTTTTCCTACTACAGCTTAGTGCTTAGAGCGTCGTAATCTTCCGCCTCGTCTGACCACGTACGGGTAGTTACTACTGCTTAGTTAATTCTCTCTTTAGGAAGACGGTGCTTGTTTTAGCATTTAAATAAGATTCCTGTTTATACATGTACATATTCGGTACACTAGGTAGACTTGCCATCTCGACATACGCTTAGCATTAACTTGTGTAAAGACTCGCGCATATAAGCCGTACAGCTATGTGTATTTTCATATGAAAATCTTCGCGAATATACGCAAGAATCTTGAAAACCGAGCGGTGGTTTGTTTGCACCTGAGAATCGTTGAATTATAGAATAGAACCTTTCTAAAGGGGAAAAAGGAATGCCAGAAACAAAAAGCAAATGCAAGAGTAGAGAAATGGCACGAATCAGGGAGGCCAAAGATTTTAATTAGGATAACTACGAGCCTCAGTCGTGAATATTAAATTAAGTAGGACCATCTGCATGGTTCGTGTTTGAACAAATGCTTATCTTTTCATCTAAATACATAGAAATGTGAGACTGAGTAAAGTCATTACTGAAAGCGTCCTGACTTTGGATAAGAAATTTTAAATGGGAATGAATGGTAAAATGTTTATCGTAGAGATACTAAATTTGTAATTATAACACATTTCCTGCAATTTTTCAAATTTTAAGAAAATTTTAATGATACTGGAAAGTCTTTGAAATTTTGTAAACTTGGTCTGTGAGAGCAAAAATTTTAGGAATTTCTCACGCTCAACATTTTTAAATTTTGAAAAATTAATGTTAATTTAACGAATTAAAAAAAGTCAGGTTTTATGCATTTAAAAAAATTGTAATTTGAGTAAAATTTTTTATCTTTTAATTTTATATTCCTACTCAATATACTCAGAGTTTTTAATGTTCTAATGATCAAAATATTTTTTCTTAATTCAAATTTGTCTTGAAATATTCTTCCATACAAATAAAAATCAGTATAAGCTATTTTATTATTACATTATTTTTTTGGCATAAATAAACCAATATTTTTTATAGAATAGATAGATAGAAATAGATAGATAGAAATTTATATAGATAGAAATCCAATGAAATCGTTCACTTGAAAGTTCAGAACTTCAAACACATCAGTTTGGAATCTAAAATTATGATGGATTCTTGCCCAACTCAGCGCACCTCGAATTTTAAACCTCTACCGATCCTCTTGAAACTTGGCTATTTGTAGCTCTATAGGTTCAAACTGTTGAGGCAAAACCACTCATTACCATAATGCATGGTTATCGAGATATCGGTCATGGTAGTTTTACCATTTTCATGCGCAGAGCATTTTTCAAACGCATATTATTCTGTGAAAACTAAACCAAATTAACTTTATGTTTAGTGATTTAGAAAGGTATTTTCATAAGCTGACTTTATTTCAATGGTTCTCCCAGGATCCATCACCAAATTGAACCAAATTAATTTTAAAATGTAGTTTTTTGAGTATGCTTTTTTACCCTCGAAGGGAAAAATTGACAAATCCGTCATTACTGAAATATTAAATAAAATTTCAGAAGATGTTTTTATAGTTTTTATACTCAAGAATTATACAATTGGACTAGTAGATCAAAACATCAGTACATCGATCATATACATTAAATAAAATAATTATTTTATTTAAAAAATAATTAAACAGAACTATGAACATCGTCTGTTTCTATGTAACGTCACTGCGCGTCAAGTGTTTTCAACTTCACTCAAAACAGATAGAGTCCTTATCGCTAGAGTAGAGGATATATTTTCTCTAAATATTTTTGAATTTTCGCCTATGTACTTTCTTTCACACTACTAGATTTTAAATAAACACTACAAATACTAATCTATTCATTATAATTACAATACAAATATCAGATTATAATGAATAGATAAGTATATTGTAGTGTTTATTTAAAATCTAGTAGGGTGAAAGAGAGTAGGCGAAAATTCATAAATATTTTGAGAAAATATATCCTCTCCTCTAGCGGTAGGGACTCTATCTGTTTTGAATGAAGTTGAAAGCACTTGACGCGCAGTAATTTAATTTAATTTTTTTAAAAAATAAAATAATTATTTTATTTAATATTTCAGTAATGACGGATTTGTCCATTTTTGCCTTCGAGGGTAAAAAAGTATACTAAGAAAACTACATTTTAAAATTAATTTGGTTCAATTTGGTGATGGTTTCTGGGAGAAACATTGAAATAAAGTCAGTTTATGAAAATACCTTTCTAAATCAATAAACATAAAGATAAATTGGTTTAGTTTACATAGAATAATATGCGTTTGAAAAATTCTCTGCGCAAGAAAATGGTGAAACTACCATGACCGATGTCTCGATAACCATGCGTTATATGGTGGTGAATGGTTTTGCCTCAAAATTTCAGACATATGAGGTTGCAATATAGCCAAGTTTCAAAAGGATCGGTAAAGGTTGAAAATTCGAGGTGCGCTGAGTTGGAAAAGAATGCATCATGTGGGAAAAATTCTTTATAATTTGTGCACACTTAGAATAAATTTTAACAATTTCTCGATTTTTAAAAATTTTAAAGACTTCAGCACACTAATAATAAAATTATCCTCTTTTTTTCAATAAATTTAGAAAAAGTTGCTACACTGTTAGAAAAAACTTCAATTAATTTAGTTGAAGATTTACACGGGGGAAAAAAATATTATTTTTACCGTGATTTCCGTTTCATACTTACCTGCAATAAAAATTAACTTCACTGGGTAAATTTTTCCCAAATATTGGTTAAATTTTCTTTTGCTTTTCCATGACAACACATTTATTTTTAAACACGTGAAGTGGTCTGAATAAAAATGTATGCCTCTAGAAAATTACCTGCAACATATTTTATCCTTAGTTTTTTCTGTGTATTTAATTACCGTAACTGAATCAATTTTCAACCAAAAGTAAATGAATTTTTCAATCATAGTAAATGAAATTGCAGGAATTTTCTTACATTACAGTGGTTAATACACTAGCAATGTTGTAAATTTATTTTGATTTCGATTTATAAAATGAAGATTTAATTGAAAGAGACTCGATTTCTACAAGATTTTAAAAATACAATAGTGTAGTATAGAAAACAACTACGAAGAAGGAAACAATAGTCCGTCTTTGTAATCGTTTTTGGGAATTGATCAAAGGACAGAAGCTCACTTCACAGAAATTGGTTTTGCAAAATGGTTTCTATTTTCTTGATTGTCCTTTGTGGCTTTTGTGGGAGGTTTATTTTAAATAAACCGGACCAACAATTCAAATTTGTTTTGAAATATAGTTCCATCTACAAATAGAAAGAATTAATGTAAGCTTTTTATCACTTATTTTCTTTGTGAATAAAGAAATATTTTACAATTAATTTTAGTTTAGGAAGAAATCAAATCAAATTTTCGTTCACTTGAAAGCTTAAAACTTCAAGCACATCTATTTGGTATATCAAAGTTTAAATGAGAAAAATTCACTGTAATTCGTGCACCCATACAACAAATTTTCAAAATTTTTTAGGTCTTCGGTACCACAAAAAGTAAAATTCTCCTCTCTTTTGCAGTAAATTTTAATAAAACTTCCTAGTCACCAATTCACTATCAATGTTGTAAATGTATAAATTTGATTTCGATTCATAAAATAAAGATTTCATTTCTGAAAGACTTTCAAAATACAATAGTGTAATATTGAAAGCAAATTTGAAAAGGAAAACAGTGGTTCGATTTCTAATCGTTTTTGGGAATTGATCAAAGAACGGAAATTCACTTCAAAGAAATTGGTTTTGCGAAATGGTTACTATTTTCTTGATTGTCCTTTGTGGCTTTTTTTGCGGGGAATCCGTTTAAATGAAACAGGCCAACAATTCTCAGTTGCAAGAGATGCATCTGGATTTATATTCATTGCAAAATTTTTCTTATGTTTAATTTATAAATAAAAAAAGAAAACCAAAATATCCATTTTTCGAATTGCTAATCAATAAATAAAAACTTAATCTAGTACATAAATTTATTTACGAAAAGAAAATCTTTGAAAAACTCTTGTGTGTAATTTTATTGAACAAATTCGTAAATTAAATTTCTTTATTACATTAAATTAATTTACTTCTTTTGAAGATGAATATGAAAGAGATAAAATTTTAAAAGCGTCTGTATTTAAACCCGGGAGCTATGGAGTGAAATTCAAAGGAATAAACCGTGTCATATACGTTTGCATTAAAAAGAGCGGCTAACTTTTGACTTATTCGCGATGTTAGAAACGGTGTCATCAACAGAGGCCTTAGATTCTCTTGTGAGACAGACCTTTGTGGCTTTTATTTGACAGGATGGCTCAACTACAAAGAATGTCGCCTGCAAATTTTCGCATGCGTCAGCTCCATAACTGTCAGGTATCCGAAAGCCAGATATGACTCATCGCGTTAGTTTTTCCACGTGTCTCCCTCCTCCCGCACCACCTCTTCATTTGAAGCCTTCCCTGAGGCACTTTACGAAAAAAGATAATTCGAGTTTTTTCTCGATTTCGGTAATAAAACAATCTGCAACAAAAACAAGCTCGAGAGGCATTAATTTTCACTCGATACAGCATCTGACAAAGAATAATTACAAGCTATTTTTATTCTTTATATTAATTTACTACACGGAAAAAAGGGGCTGTGAGATTTACTGAATAATGTGATGAAATATGGTATAACAACTTTTTTTCTTCAGCAGATTTTACAAGAGGGGAATTTCATGCCAGAAGCATCAAAGTTATTGATTATTTTTATTTCCCTAGAGCAAAATCTGGCTTTTTTTCTTATTTCACCATTTTATCAATATTGGAATTTTTCTCCTGGGAAGTGCAAATTGTCAATTACAACTTTGATGCTTCCGACATGGAGTTACTCGGGAGTTTCAATAAAACTTACAGAAGCTATTCAAATTTTAGAGAAGTCCTGGAAATCATATTGTAAAAGTTGTTGTGGTTTATTTCTGTAAATAATAATTTACAGAAATAATAATTTTTGTAAATATTGCATAAAAACAATTTTTAGTTTTAAGATTTTCAATCATTTTAAGGCTTTTTGATTTCAAATGTTTTTATAGTTTTTGCATAACTCTTGCAGAGTTTTTTCCAATCTTCTAGTATTTCAAATTGTAACCTGTATAAAGAAAATCGTAAGCGTGGCTATTTTCGTTGCACAAGTTTCAATATGAAATGGAAATCTTGTTTTCAGACAGGTAAAATTTTACCTGTCTGAAAAATCCCTTATTTAAAAAATCCCCTATGCTTCTCTTTTATAAAACATAGGTTCTGCAAACCAAGTTTTTCAGAAATTATAGTAAAATTATAATTATTCTGAAATAGGTGCTTGAGTCTACAGTCCTTGCAGTTTAATGTCAGTTCACGTCGTGATTTTGAACATAACACTTCTTGTTGAATAATTTTTGATAATTTAAACATGCTCTTCTGCTTTATAGAAAAATATGTCTTGTGCTTATTTTTTTAAACACAAAATTAAAATGTAAAAATAATTTAATGGTATTTTACGTAACTAGGGGAGAAAGGCAACGATTTACGAGTGTGAGGTAAATTTGGCAGATATCACACGAGTTGACATCGTTGCCGTTGCTTCTCCTCAAGTCACGTATACACTTTTTCATAACACCTAAATTGAAAATTCGACTTTCGATGCCTGTACCCCGGGGCGAAAGTAGCAGTTTCAACCCTACCCTGCGGTTGAAACTGCTACTTTCGCCTCGCTGTACAGGCATCGCAAGTCGAATTTTCAATGTAGGTGTTATGAAAACATTTTTATTGGATATGTGAAATTAAACAACAATTTTCATTCGATTTAGACTGTGCTCTCTAAATCTGAATCAGTGAGAAGTGGGTCACTAAATCAAACCAACAAGGATTTTCACTGACAATCAATGAGATTTCACTAAGAATATCTGTGAAATCAGTGAGATTTCACTAAGAATTGTTGGAGTTGGAGTTTGGAGACGCAATTCTTAAACATCGATATTTGAGATTGTATACGTGATGGTGTCTGATAACC
>JBAGKK010276858.1:0-20589 GCA_037177015.1 Euceroptres primus | reverse complement strand
GCAAAATAGCACCCGTTACCAGTTTGCAGCCTTTTATTGATTTCCGTTTTAATGTCGTTGTCGCTTGTTATGATTGTCCCAAGAGTAAGTTCTATGTAATCAATTAAAGTCTAAAAGTATCTATATAAAGGAGTACAATAATTATATAAAGTCAGTCTAATTTTTGCAGTCATCGTGGACGATTCATTTACCCTAACTTTATCGGCAACTTCTTCTAGACTGGAAAACTCAATATTTTCCACCAATTGAGTTATCCCCACATAAAAATTATGCTCTTTGTCTCGGAGAGTTTCTAACCTTTAATTCAGTTCCAAATGTCAAAATAAATTTTACGTCGACGATAAAGAAATTACTATACCTACAGGGAGTTATGAAATAAGTGATATACAGCGTTATCGACAGAATGTTCTAGAAAACGAGGGTATTAAAATTCATATTAAACCAAACAATAATACTTTAAAAAGTGAAATTTATTGCAATCAAGATTTTCAAGTCCAAAGATTTTATTGACCATTTGCTGGGAATTTCTTCTTGCAGATTAAAAGAGAAAACACATTACGAATATGATGAATCTGTATCAATCATAAAAGTGAATTCTCTCAGAGTTGAGTGTAGAATAACTGCAGGTGCCTATATTAATGTCCAGAAAGTACATACTGTTCATGAATTTTTTCCTGTCGCGGTTAAGACAATAGATCATATCATATCATATCCGTATTGTTGATCAAGACGGTCATTTGGTAAATTTTCAGCAACAAGTTATAACAATCAGATTACATATCAAATCTTTGCGATAATAAGTATTGTTTTTAATAAGAAGTTTGGATTCGGTTATAAAAGTTCAGTACCATGTTCGAGTCAGATCAGTCGTCAACGGTTTCTCAAACCGTTAACACCTTACAACGTTCAGCTGCTAAAAAGCATAGGTGTCAAAATGAAAAGAAGAAGAGAATAAAGAGATTCAAGATTTTTTGCACTGGTTTCTGCAAATTTATTTATCAACGTCTCATTATTTGCTGTCATGAAAGTGGAAAATTTAAATATTGAAGCACCAATCATCTTCGAGGATGATGAATCAATCGCTTATTGTGAAGTTCATGCGCATCAGCCTTATGCCTCGTCAGCCTTCAATAATAGCGATAAAATTCGAATTGCTGTTCAAAATCAAGACCACTGCCTCCTACCAAGCAAAAGCTCACTTCACGTACATGGCATATTGCTAAAAACTTATGGAACACCAGTGACTAATACAGTTTTAGTTTGTAATGCCATGTGTCACTTATTTGAAGAAGCAAGATATGAAATTAATCCCATAGAAATTGATAGAAACAAAAATGTCGGTCTCACTAGTCTTATGAAAAATTATTTATCTTTAAATCCTGGATAATTGCGTCGCATAGAGAATACTGGCTGGATTGAACCAAATAATAATGAGAAATCATTAACCAATGTCTTTTTTTTTATTTTTATGTATCTGTACCGCTTAGCATTATATTTGGATTTGCTGTAGATTATCACAAAATGCTAAACATGAACTTATTTTGACAAGATCAAAAATTGATGCGAATGCTGTCTTACAAGTAGTTCCAAATGAGCAGTATTAAATTGAAATTAACAAAATAGAATGGTTATTGCCAAAAATTAGATTGTCTGATGCGCGAAAATTCAAATTGCTAAAATATATTAAAAAAGATCCGTCTATTAAAATAAGTTTTCGATCGTGGGAATTACATGAATATCCTTCACTTCTAACTACTTCAAAGCATGTTTGGACTGTAAAAACATCGTCACAATTGGATAATCCAAGATTAATTGTATTAGGCTTTCAAATAAATAGAAGAAATAATACAAATAGAAATTCTAGCTACTTTGATCATTGCAATATAACTAATGCGAAACTATTTTTAAATGATGTGTCATCCTTACAGTAATTTGAATCTCAATATTACTAGAAATCTGTATGCTCTACTCTACGAAATGTATACAAACTTTCAAGCTAATTATTATGTCAAGGAACCACAGCCATTGCCATCGAGGGGAGAATTTATAGACTATGAGCCTCTAATTGTTATTGAATGTTCTAAATAAAATGAGTCATTGAAATATGGGTGAGTTGATGTTCGTTCAGAATTTGAATGTAGTGAAAATTTTCCAGCTCAAGCATCAGCATATTGCATAGTTTTGCATGATCGTGTAGTTAAGTATAAACTAATAAGTGGTGTGATGAAAAAGCTAGTATAAAACTACTGTAAGCAAGTAGAAATTGTTGACATGCTTGATTTGGAATGCCCCTCGCTACAGGGATTGCGTTGTTAATTGCTAATTAACTTTAATTGCGCAATTGCAAATGTACTTTTATTGAAAAACTGGATGCCTTTAGAGCAGTTTCTAGAGATAAGAAAATCTTTTAATCTAATTATTTTTTATTAATAATAATAATAACTATTTGTACAAATACTATGTAGATTATACACTATCGTCATGGACTTCCATGGGTTCGTACACTCTATTTTTATATCCCCATGGAAGAGTGTCTGTTGTAGCAAGGAGCAGCATGCGTTTCTCGTCATGCCAGCTGAGAGCAATCTTATCTTGGATGATGGAGTGAACTTCATGTTTGCGAGATCGAATAAGGTGTTGAGTTTTAACCAGTTTTTGGCAAGATAATAGAGACTACTTGTAATCATCGAATGTTATTGTTTTCAAAGTTGAACCTTTGATCCTATTTGCTTTCTTTTTTTCTATCTCTTCACCCAAAATTTTATACAAATATAATTTTGATCTTAAGCCAATAAATTCAGTCATAATTTTCCCATTGCACTCGTCTTTCATGAAATCCGATACTTTTTTATTTGCAAGTGGGATTGCGTGAACATTATTTTATGGATACTCTGACGTGTAAAATTTGCGCAAGTCCCGTTTAATATAATCGTAAAAGTCGGGAGCATGGATGCGATAAATTAAACTGTCTGTATTGGTATACAGTAATTTTGCGTTACTACCAAAATTTTTCTTGATGTAATTATAATGGAAATCATAGGTAATGATTTTTGATATATCAAGAACAGTGAATCCTGTGTCTATTGGTTTATTGAAATTCACCTTTAATTTATCAAGCTAAATTATGACCATATCTTCATCAAATATGGTGCAGCTGTGGAAGTTTGGTCTCGCGATAAGAGCTTTTGTACCATACCTCCCCTCCCATTTTGTCACAAGCCTAATGTCTTTGTACTTCCTGACATTTTCCATGGGCTCTCCAAAAACGACATTGTTCCTTAGTTTGTAGAAATTCTTTTCAAACTCATTAGTTGCTCTTTTTCTAAGCTGTGTATTTAAATCAATGTAATCTTTTAGCCATTCTTTAATTTAGAACTTTTGAACTCTGTGAATTTTAGTAAGCTTTATTCCTAAATCTAAGTACATTTTCAAATTTCGATAATGAATTACATAATTTTTCTTTGATACCAAATTTGGTTATTAATTTGGGAATTGCACATTTTGGAACAGGAGGCACAAAGTGTTCTGGACACAAGGGTAGGTCCTTGTGCAAATCATGAAGCACTTCAGGATATTCTAAAACGACTTCTAGAATATAACCTTCGGGTAAGTCATTGGGAATTTTGAAAAATCTGGCTTATTTTCGAAATTATCAAACCACTCGAAATCACAGTATGGCAAATGTTTAGTCATAGCTTTACCGTATTGCTTGCTGACATCAAAATAAAAAATATATGTCTCTGGATCGAATAGATTAAAATCTTGTACCATGAATCGATTTTTTGCTTTAGCATATCTGTTGGAGCACTGCGAAACACCGGCTTTAATACCTCCTTCAATGAGTAATATCTTTCTCATATCTGTCAGTAAATCGAGTTTAATTCCTGTGTATGTTTAAAAACAAGTTTTTCTGAAATTTTCAAAAATATTCGCCAGAAATAAGACATCTGTTTTGAGGTACAAATCAGAATATTGGCCTAGAGTTTTCAAGTCAAATGTTTCACATACTTTACACGCATGTTGATAGTCTTCATCGGAAATACTTGTATCCTTTAATTTAGAATAAAGCCTCTTTTGGAGGTAATCTTTCTTCTTTTAATTTTTCCTAACTGCTAATGTATTCGTATGGGAATACACGTTTTCTTGTTAATTAATTGAATTCCGAGTCATTTTCGCGAAACTTTCATTGTTTTTTCATTGTTATTGAGGTAAGAGGCCAATATTTCGAGACTGCTTGGCATGATTTAGAAAGAATAGATAAACCGCAAGCTGACTTTAGTAATTTTTACCTCGTCTTTAGTATCTTCTGCGCCTTTCGTAAATGAAATATATTTTTCTTTATTGATTGGCAGTAAAGAGATACGCCCTTCGAAACTTGTTGCCAAAGCTTTCATGAAAAAATGCGAATCATAGTCGGATAAATTGTGAAATATTACAGGGATAAAGTGCGAGTATTTATAGTTAACATTGCAGCCTTGATGCGCTGCACCGCGATATTTACCTGTAAAATGGCAATGATCGCGATGCTTCATGTCATCATCTTTGAATGGTTTTTTACAAATGTGACAATTTTTAGCTGTTTTAAATTCTTCTCTTTGTTTTAGTGTTAGATATTTCATAGGCACAGGATTTGTTAAAAAAGAATTTACTTTAACGGAAAAGCCCCGGGCTGATTATCTTCTACGGAACATGAGATGCCCAGCATTCCTGGAGGCAGCCCAGCAGCGGAGGTCATGGAAATAACAACGCGTAACGACCGTGGCCAACTAGGACGCATGCGTCCTGGTTGTTAGATGGTTGATCAGAAGATCAAAACCAGAAGAAGAACAAGAAGAAGTAGAAGAAGCCCTTCAGGGGAAAGAAAACGGCACCCCCTGAAGTAATGCGAAAGCGGTTCGGGGGGAATCATGCCAAGAAGAAAATGGTGGTTTTTTAGTAGGTAAAAGATAACACTGCATCATCCTCTTTACCATTTCATCATGTTCACTGACATCGAAAGCACCACACTACCGAGTAGTGCGGTCCCTTCTTGTGTGCCTAAGCTCAGATTTTTTCACCATTCGTAAAAAAAAAAATCATCATCATCATCATCATCAACTCCGCCATTGCGGGTCCCAAGCCCAGATGCGAAAGAAGAAGGGGGAGGAGGAACAACCTCGTTAAAAAACCTTGTTTTACCTGGCCCGGGTGATAGTACTTTGTGAGGCATATTTCTCAGGGAAACGACCCCAAGCTAAGGTGTGCACTACCGTGCTGATGACTGAGTGGCACAGGGGTGTGTTGTCGCAAACGGTGCCTCTAGAATACCAGGTCGCCCCCTAGAGTATCCTGACCTTACCCTTGCATGCGGGGGTGCATCGTTCTTCCCTAGCTACTCGTGGGAATATTATGGAGAAAATCAGAAAAAATAATTTCTAGAATGTAGTGGCATTTAGGAGATGGAGTTGTCCGGAAACAGAGTTATGGAGGACTGAAAGCTATCCTTTATTCCTCAGAACAGCTTTTGTGAAGAGGTCTTCGGTAGAGAACTGAATGTGACGGAGGAGCTTTTGAAGTGAGGTGAAAATACACAAGGTGTGGGCTAAGAGGAAAATGGAGAAAGGGGTCAGTCTTATACGGAAAATGGATCATATATACTATACCAGCTTTCGAAGTGAAGTGAAAATACACAAGGTGTGGACTAAGAGGGAAATGGAGAAAGGGGTCAGTCTCATCCGGAAAATAGATCATATTTTGAAGAAAATGGAGGATTTCTGTAGCACCAAACGCAATATGTATAAGCCCATAACGACGGGGCTGGATAATGCGTTTGAAGGCATAGAGGAAATGACGAGTAATGCAAGCTCGGTAGAAAGCTGTTTCGACAGCTTCGAATACCGGATTGGTGAGTTTTTCACTAAGAATGTACGAGAATCCAAGAAGACAGCAGGTTCAAAAGGAACGGTTCGAAAGGGTACCCAGACAGAGGCATCTCCCGCACCCGAGAAGAGGGCAAGAGAGGCTACTAAGAGTCCTAAAGACACCGCAGCCAAAAGACCATCGTCTGAAAAGCTGAGGACCCGCACCGTTGGAGCGGGAATACCAGCAAAGGAGAAGGAGGAACAGAGGGCGAAACCTTCTGCTAAGATAACAGTGAAAAAGGAGATACAGACACGCGCGCGACTGGAAGCGGTTTTATTAAAACCAGCTCAGGGGCAGAGCTACGCTCAGGGCCTGAAGGACCTGAAGAGTAAGATTGAACCCGACACCCTTGGTGTTAAAATCAAGGGTGTAAGTCAAACCAGGAGTGGCGATGTCCTTATCGAGGTGCGGGGTGAGCCAGAGGGTAGATCTATACTGTCCTCTATAAGGGAAGTAGTGAGAGAAGCAGGAAACGTTCGCGAGCTCGTTCCCCGCACTCAAGTCGAGATACTAGATCTCGACGAAATTACGGAGGAAGGCGAGATACAGGCAGCTCTAAAGAGACACTTAGGACAGAGCCACGTAGAAGAGGTCAAAATTAAGCTGAGCGAGGAGAGGGCTGCAAGGCTAACTCAGACAGGCCATTTGAAGTCGGGATGGGTCTCTTGCTGGGTCCGAAAGAAGACAAAGACCCCCAGATGTTACCGCTGCCACGGCTACGGCCATCTGGCAGCGAAATGCAAAGGTCCCGATCGGACCAAGTGTTGCTGGAGATGTGGCCAAGAGGAGCAAGCAAGCAAGCAGCAAAACGCAGTGCTATCTCTGCTCTGGAAAGAAGGCTGGACCTCGGACAGACCATCTTCTGGGGTCCATGAAATCTTTAGTTTTCTGAGAGATAGCAGTGCATCGAAGATCTCGGAAGTAAAAGCGAGCATAAACATCGAAGGTAGATGAACGAAACCAGTAGGAGCCTTATTAGGCAAGAAACCGGCACCTACTGAAGTAATGCGAAAGCGGCTCCGGGAGAATCCCTGCCAAGAAGTAAGGTGGTTTTTAAAGGGCGATGGCGCAAAGGGGGCTGATTTTAGAGAGTAGGGCCGGCTCGCCGGATGAGTTCCACATTACCGACCTCTCGGTATGCCTAAATGCATTTCCACCCATCACAAAAAAAATCAACATGATCATCATCATCCCAAGGACCATCGCAGTTGTTTGCGGTGGAGAGGAGGTGAGGCTCCTACTTGGCGCGTCCCCGGGTTGCGGATAGGGGAAAGCTAGCTGAAAACAGAGGATAGGGCGGAAACAAAATACGTCCCGAGGACCAAACACACGATCGGTCTTTGCTGCGGCCCACTGGGAGTTTTCTGAACCATAGTCGGCTTGTTTTCCACCAGCGTGGCAGGGGAGCTGATGTGTGCGTGCACTGCCGAAGTGTAAGCTGCGGTATGGGACTAGAAGCCAGCTCCTTCGGGCCTTGATCAGGTAGTGCTTGGTGGCTGCAGAGTTCGGAATCTGCAGTGCCCGGGCGAGCCCGGCCCGTGCGCGCATTCCGGGACCGGTTAAACGAAGGTTGGGCCTCAGGGAAGTGGCGTAGGATTACGATCCGCGGGTACACCCGCTGATATCTATTTCGGCCCGCCCCACCACGCATGGTGCGCTGGTAAAAAACATGTATACGAAATGACCTTAATTGCAAAGGAAAACAAAGACAGCCAGGAAGGCTGTCCAGAAATAGAGACTGTGGTGGAAAGTAGTTACAAAAATCCGTTTTCCAGGGCTTCGTGCATTCAACGCACAGCCCCTGATTTGAGAACTCGGTCTCTACCGGACATTCTGAGTTCCCCGGAGTTACTTGAATCTTAAGCCTCTTCAAAGCGCAAGAGAATTGAGGACTCACTGAAGAGTGACGGAATGGCCTTCATGATCCTAGTCCAAAAAATGTGCAAAAACATCAGAGTTGCACAAGGTCATCAAAGAGACATATATCGCAAAGAGGGAGACCAAGGAGATAACTAATACGCTTTTCTCGATGAACCAACGACTGCTTAGCAAATCAACGAGAGGCTGATTTTCTGAGGCAGTAAGGTCGTCCAAGAGTAAGGGCATCTTTGAGGTGAAGGAGGAGGAGATTCATAGACTGCGAGGGGAACCAGAAATCCTCAAGGCCGAACAAGTGAAAGAAGCACTAAAACTGCCAGACAGTCACAATGTATCGTGTGAAGTGTGCAATAGGGCTTTTAAACTGGAAGAAATTAGAAACAACTCAGGGCAAACGGCACCTTCGAAGCCTACCAAGAAGCTGTCGAGATCTCCTGGGACCAGGATGTATGCCCAAATGTACGGGTATGTGAGGGAAGTGTGTGGGAGTCACCAACTGACGCTGTAATTGTTCTGCCATGCAGTAAGAACATGACCTCCGAACAAATGGCAGTGGAGAGAGCTATTGCCAAAACTGGTGGCAAAACAGGCCTAAAAAACCAGGGTAAAGAGAAGGGAGATGTTGCCCATTCGACCTAAACGATGAGTTTTCCGCTCGATACAGACGAGCTGGTACAAGAAAGCAGGGCTATGTACTACCCTATATTCTCGGATCAGGCGACAAAAGATGGTGCTTGCCCGGAAGATATATTTAGGGTGATAGAAGAAACCAAAAACCTTATCATGAAAGATAATAACTCAGAGTAAGCTATTCCAAAACTGCAGAGCATGGTCGGGAAAACCACTGAAAATATCCTTGAATTCGTTTTTATGAATACAAATATCGAGGTAAATGTTTACAGTGGAGTACAAAAAAAGGGTGTGGAGCTTAACGAAATTGACACTCTAATCAGAGAAAGAAAGTAAAAAGGTCACGACATACCCGAAGCGTGAAAATAAAGGCAGGCCCTGCAAAGAGGAAGCCATCTGTATCAAGATGGACGGAATCTCCTATGCGGAAAATAGGCACGTCCTGCTTAAGTTAAAAGTGGTCACACAGAAGTTCTCAAACAAGAGGCAGAAAAGAAAAACCCAGCAGCCAATGTGACGGTCCTTAAAAATCGAAGGGTCATTCATATCAGAGGTATGGATGGGGTCGCGACTGAGGATGAAGTCAAGCAAGGCATCAAAAAATAAATAGGGATGGATTCGAACAATTTCAAGTTGTGAGCTTTGAGACCGGCATATGGGGGAAGCAAAATATCACTGTCATTATGCATGTTCCTGATGCCAAAAAAATAATTAATCGAGGAAAAATCAAATTTGGATGGATAGTCTGAAGTGCTTCTGAGAGAGTTGGAAAAATAAAATGCATTAGGTGCTGGCAACAGGGACACCGAAGGATGGAGTGAGATGGCCCAAATCGTAAAAACCTGTGCCGTAAGTGTGGGCAGGAGGACTACAAAGCCATGGGCTGCCAAAACATGCCCTACTGCCTGGATTGTCAGGAGGAGGGGCATCAAACTTTTAGCACGCAGTGCCTAAAAAATCGAACTCGACTTGAAGGGAGGCAAGCTAAAAAATGGCAGGTGACATAATTTACCTGCAAATAAATACAAACAGGAGACGAGCTGCACTTAATATGGGGGTGCAGTACTGGACTCAGTATGCAGTATACTTAATATGGGGGTGCAGTACTTCAGTGCTGGACCTGACCTTTGCTAGAGAAGACGGCAGTAGAACAATGGAACAATGGGGGGCGAGTGACAGCGAATCGTTGAGTGACCACATGTATATTATTTTTAGGACCGTGGAAGAAAAGAGGAAGATGTCTCCTAAAAAAAATAAAGATAGATGACACCATCTATCTTTCTTTTTGTAGGAGACATCTTATCTAAATTGGCCAAACAAAAGCTAAGTCAAACAGCTAGAGAAATCGACATCAATAGAAACACAATTTCAGCAGGAGGTTTCTCAAAGCTGTTGAAAGAACTATGCAATCAGACTATGCAAAAAAGACTGATAACTCCTGAAAGAAAAAGCGCATACTGGTGGAATGAGGAAATCGCACAATTGCGGGAAGATTGCAATAAAGCAAGAAGGCTCTACACCAGAAGTTTCAAGTTCAAGTGTCAAAAAAGCCTGCGATCCAGCATTAGGCAGGCAAAAAAGGCCTCCTGGAAGACAGTCTGTGAAGCGGTAGACAAAGGTGTGTAGGCAAATGGATATTAAATTGTCATGAGAAAAATGACTGGCTTCCCCCCCAAACCACAGTTGAAGATGTCTTTCGTGGAGAGTAGTAGTATAGCAGCCTGTGAGCGCCTAAAGGGCAACAAAGCACCAGTACCAAATCGAATTCCGGCCGAAATTCTAAAAGCAGTTGTAACTGCAAACCCAGAGTATCTGCTGGAAGTATACAATGCACTAGCGAGAAATTCTATTTTTCCGGAAAGGTGGAAAATCGCGAAGCTTATGCTTTTGAAAAAAGGTGACAAGCCACTAAAAAGTCCATCGTCGTATAGGCCAATTTTCCTTCTTGACGCGGAAAAAAAACTATACGAACAACTCATTCTAGCGAGGCTAAATAAAGAGATAGAGAAAACCGGAGGATTATCAAATAACCAGTACGGTTTTAGAAAGGGTAGACAAACGACGAACGCAATTAATGAGGTGATAAGGATCACAAGAAAGGCAGAAAAGTGCGCAAGTCGTAACAAGAAGCTATGTGCGATTATTACCATGGACGTAAGAAACGCCTTTAATAGCGTGTCGTAGCAAGAAATACTGGTTGAGCTAAGGCGCAGGGGTTTTGAAGAGGGACTGATAAGTCTCATAGGGTCATACCTGTCCCAGAGGAAATAACAATGGAGGCAGAAGGGGAGACTAAAACAATCTCGACAAACAGCGGCCTCCCACAAGGCTCGATTCTCAGAGCGACTTTATGAAATGTACTCGATGATCCGATCCTGAGGATGAAGCTCCCAAAAGATGTAAGAATAGTTGGATATGCAGATGATGTGGTATTGATTGTGATTGCCAGGGCAGAAGGAATGTTAATGAACACGACAAACGCAGACATGCAAATGGTCCTAAATGAGCTCGAAAGCAGAGGGCTGAAACTAGCCCCGGAAAAGACTGAAGTTTTATTGGTTTTATTGCTAGGCAAGTAAACGAAGCGACACAAAAAGCAAGTAAAACTGCAAATGCGCTAATGGGTATTATGCCTAATATCGGAGATCCACGTGCCTCGAGACGAGCGCTCCTATCAAGCGTGGTTCACTCGCACCTTCTGTATGCAGCACCGGTGTGGTCGAAAGCAGTGAGAAATCAGAAACTGAAAAGGCTACTAACAAAAGTACAGACAGATGACAATAAGAGTATGCAGTGAA
Source organism: Euceroptres primus (assembly GCA_037177015.1). Lineage (NCBI taxonomy): Eukaryota > Metazoa > Arthropoda > Insecta > Hymenoptera > Figitidae > Euceroptres > Euceroptres primus. The sequence continues at coordinate 9,382 of JBAGKK010276858.1, read as the reverse complement.
TATAGAACAATATCATCAGTTGGGGCAGCGGTTATATCTGGAACGCCATCTATTCATCTGCTAAATACAAGGGAAAACCTCATGGAGAGATGGCAGCAGCAGTGAGAAACGAACTAATCCCGTCGATAAATCGATGGGTATCAAGAAAACATGGCGAAATAGAGTATTTTATAACGCAGGCTCTATCAGGACACGGGTGTTTCAGGAAATTCGTGTATGCCAGAAAAAGGGCTGAAACAGATCAGTGGGTTTACTGTGGAAAAACCAACAACGCAAGACATGCGATCTTTGAATGTAACCGGTGGTACAGCGAGAGGGAAACTTTTCTCCAAGAAATGCAATCCCCCTTTACCCCTGTAATATGATGGAATGTTTGCTAAAGTCTGAACAGCAATGGGACATTACCTATAAAATAATAAGGAAAATAATTCAGACCAAAGAAAGAGAATATGGAGAATTGATAGGTTAATAGATAGTGTCCTTCTTCTGAAGTAATGCGGAAGTTTTTCTGTTTTTCTCACTTTCGATTCCATAGACATTTATGCTCAAATTGTTTAGATTTTCAAATGTTGAATTATCATTTAAAGATATCGGAAACTTTATATCATCATACTTTAGCTGTGGATAAGGATAAGGATAAAGCTGAGGTTAAGAACTTGCACGATTAGAATGTCTTTTAGCAGGGTACAAAGCGGTCATTACTGACCCGATAAAACAGTACTCATCACGGTTCTAAACATTTACAACTGCTTTTTTGTCTTTAATAAATTTAGGTGATTGTATAAAAGTTGATGAACCAACTGCAAAAGGCACATACTTATTAAAATTTACATTTAAGTTTGTGATTTCTTTCAATTTTCATCCAGATATTGTTTGTTGAAAATCTTCAACTTTTATCAAAAGTTTTTCTCTAACTTTAGTTACAAACCATCCATTAATGTCAGTTGACTTAAGAATATTTTCGCTTTTCATGTTAAAAAATTTAATTGATTCGACTTCCCTACCCTCTCCTAGAGCACTGAACTTTGCTGCTAAAATTATTATTTTTACTTTGAAGCCACCCATAATTTTTAAAGAATTTTTTACTCGTGCACCTCAATTTTCTCCAAGATGCTTATCTGTTTCGTGTCACACGACACCAAAGGACAGTTAAATAATCAGGCTAATGCCAGAAACTAACTTTGAATGACACCAAACGATCACTAACTTTGAATGATCACCAAACGATCACAAACTTGGTGAATCGATAAATTGTTCTTCATTTTAAAACTATTTATATGAAAAAATTGTTTATAAGCACCAGAAAAAACTGTTTTGCAATCAAGTTAAGATTTTAATAATATTAATTAACCTTAGATGACTGATGACGACTGAAAAAATAATTGCGAAGCGCGCCTCTTATAGCCAAATTATTATTTTATTATTAATATATATACTTACCTATGAAATATTTAGAAGCATATATACATATTTACAGTAATATGACACCGCAAATTTACAGGCAGAGACAGGGTGTGATAATTACCCATATCAAATTACAACTTGCACACTAAATTAATAAAAGGAAGGAATTTTAAATTAAACGTATTATATATACAGGAAGCAATAAATCATCCTGGTTTATCTATGAAATATAATAAGCAGAATATGCCAATTATTCATATTAAATTACAATTTGCGTAGCATTATTTACACAGGAAGCAATAAATCAACCTTTTTTTTACGCAGAATGTGATAATTACCCATCTCAAATATATATCTCAAAAATATAATGGAATTTAACTTGTTCACGCCAAATCAATATTTTGGCGATGACCTTCGAGAAAATTCTAGAACTTAGGACGGACACGAACCACGTTTTAGCATGGAACAGAACCATGTCAGTAACAGAAATCTATAATTAAATTAACCTTCAGAATATTCTAGCGATGACGTCGCACCTTCGAGAAAATTTTTGATCTTAGCACGGACACATATTTTGAGGTTAGGGATCTTGGTCAGGAATCCCCCCTTCCCTACTACTACTGTTTTTTACATTTTCATGCTCCCTCAGGTATATCTCGCGCGAGCATCCAGCAGTAAGCAGCCATCATATGTTTATTCCACCTGTTTTGGTATGGACACTCCACATCCTTGAGACTCTGATAGAATATTTCATCCTGCTCTCCACTGAAATCACCAAGATTTTCTGGGAAGTAGTGAATATGAGAGTCCAAGCAATGGAATTTAAAATTCATCAAGTGGCCCATTTCCCTATATTATAGGAAAATGGACTGCCTTCCACCTGCCTTGGAATCGACGCTTCACATTCTTGATCACCAAGATTGTCTGGGAAGTAGTCAATATGAGAATCCAAAAAATGCAATTTAAGATTCATCAAGCAGCCCATTTTTCTTTAATATAGGAAATGAGCTTCTTGATGAATCTTAAATTGCATTTCTTGGATTGCATTTATATGATTCTCATACAGACTAATTCCCAGAAAATCTTGGTGATTGCAGTGAAGAGCAGGGTGAAAGATTCCATCAGGACCTCAAGGATGTGGAGCGTCGATCCTAAGGCAGGTGGAATAAACTTATGATAGCTTATTACTGCTGGATGCTCGTGCGAGATATACCTGAAAGAGCACTGAAATGTAAAGAACAACCATGACACAGATCTTTCGTGATTAAGAGAAGTCGATATTACGTAAAATGAGAGTGACCTGAGCTGATGAGTAATAAATATGAAAAATAAATATTCCCTGGTGATGTATTGACAAAATGCTCCGGATCATGATGTTACAGGATCTTGCATGCCCCGGGTTTTGATAACCCCCGGCTTTTATAACCCATAGGGTTATAAAAGCCTGCATACCCGAGTCCGCCATATTGGAGCCGCCACTTTGAATTTCAAAAATCTTACATCATATTTCGATTCAGCAACCCCAAAAACATGCAGATTACTACTTTCACAAAATTAAAAAAAAAACGAATTTGGCGGAAAACCGATCATTTACGGGTAATTTTTGCGGTTAGGGATGAAGCGCAAGCCAATCTGACACTTCTGACTTCAGATTCGGATTTAGCGGGTCAAAATACATAATGTTACACTGCTCTGGTCCGCCAGACAGACCAAATTTTCTTGTAGGGCTGAATTCGTCGCTTAAATTTCACTTAAATTGATTTCCTTCAAAAACATTTAGATTTCTGGAGAACATTTATCAAAATATTGAATGGATTCTTTAAATAAAAAAATATGAGCATAAAATTCATTATAATTAAAAAATAGAGAAAATAAAATAAAATGAATAACTTATTCAAGAACTAATCTTCCGCAAAATTTCATTATTAGTTGTAAAATATTTAAGTATTTGAAGTTCAATATTTTACTATAAAATAAAAGAAAAGTACTTTTCTTCTAAAAGAACTTCTAAAAGAAAAGTAATCTGAAAAAATTTCTAAAAGAAAAGTAATTTATTGCTTGTAGTAACAAATTAATTTAAAAAATAAAGCTTAAAAAAAGTACGCTAATAATTAAATTCACAAGACCAAGAAATTTAAAATTATGTTTCCCACAAAATAATTACTATAAAAATCAATAACAAAACATTAAAATACAGGATATGTTAAAAATCTATTAGAAAATTTAAAATTTTTTATTACAGACAAAAAATTGACATGTTTCATAAATATTTTGCAAAATTTTAAGAAAGCAAAGTTTTTAATAAAAAAAAATTGGAAATGAACGTATTATGGGATCACTTACAAAAATCGCATTAAAATCATGCTTGTCTTTCTTGGTAAAAATCTCATCAAGAAATAGAAGTATAGATATTTGTACAAAAGCGTCGGAAAGCCTACTAAATTCCGCGTCTAATAAGTTTTACTTGAAGTATTTTCGATAAATAGAGGCCAAGATAGAGTTTGTGAAAGGTAAACGTAATTTCCCTTTTTGGCAAATTTTCATTCTTCAATTTAAACTTCGTGCATTTTTTAGGGAAGTGATGGGAAAATTCTAAAGCTTCGCTAAATTAATGTCTGAAATCTTAGTTGTAAAATGAAACTAAGAGCAATTAAAACTCTTCATTGGTTTCCGAGTAAAGACTTAGTTTCTTGAGCCATGCGGAAAGTAGTATAGCTAGGCCGGTTCTGGAAGACCACTACGTTGTTCCAGCTGCCGCCGAAAGATGGCGTCACTGGTCAGTTTCCAGCAGTCGGTAACTGCTCGGTCGGTAAGGTTGAGCACTGACACGAATCCATGACCAAGTCGGCAAGGCAGGTCCTTGTTTTACCGACCGAGCTGGCTACAGGCTTCATGTGTAAATGGCGTTCGAGGGATCGGGGATTCCCCTAAGGTCTTGAAACTTCCAGAAACATATTTGGCCTATGTGAGATAGGGGATTCTCGAAACTTCTAGAAACTTCGATCTAATATTACCTACAGGTAAAATGCTTATTTATCTCATGTTAGTGGAAATACCAAGGAGGTAGAACCCTGCAATACCGACCGAGACATCAAATTCGAGGATTCCCAAGTTTTCGGAAAATAATCGAACCTTCTAGAAACTTCGATGTGATCTCTAACGAATTTCTGTACATCGAAGTTTCTAGAAGTTTCTGGAGCTATTACTGTTGGGGTTTTATTTGTTGTTAAAGTTTCTAGAAGCATCGATATTAAACGAAATTTCTGAGGACTTTACAAAAAAAGTCAAGTCTTAGCTTCCACTGACTGTAAATGAAAAACGGAAGTGCTTAAATATAATCGAAAGTTAATATGTCTTAAGGCTCGTTTTGATCTGCTCGGTAACAAAAAGAAGTGGTGTGCAGAATAAGGGACCAAAGCGTGATGACATCAGCAACTTAGTGACGTGGATCGACGTTAGCAAAGCATTTGATAGGAGAATAAAGACATGCGTTGTAGCCAACCTAGTTCACAAAGATGTCCTCGCCTTCCTGAATAATGCTGAAAGACTATTTATTTCTCATGTGAGCAAAGCCTTGTGTGAACACAGGGCTTTAAAAGTGAACGCTGTGTTCCTTACATACTATCTGAAGATTGTCAAAGAGACGCCTGAGGAAAAGAACTTCAAATCCCAAAATGAAGAAATATACTATACGACAGATTTAAAACTATGGTTTAAAAACTATGCAAGATATCCGATTCTGAAAAAATGGAAGATTTTTAGGAAAAGGTTCTGGATGGACCTTACACTCAATTATAAAATTTTCAGTGAAAAAAAATTAGGAAAAAAAAGCATGTACTAATATGCAAAACAAGAATGATAACGAGTATTTCAAGTGAGCTATACTATCAGCCATACACCCAATGAATAACGAATATAAAAATGTTAAACGCGTGTCCAGCTATACTCAATACAAAGATGAATTAGATTTTTCAGGTATGAAGTTTAAAATTAAAAGATGTGAATACATTTACAGTGGTTTCATTACATCTTACTTCACAGAAGAGGAATCTCCACGTGAAACTTCTCCGAGTAGAAGAGAGTGGATGAAGAAGAGTGAAGAGGGTAGTGATGAAGAAGATGATTATCAGGATAGCAAGACTCAGTCATTTAATTTCTATTACGTATTGATAAAGGATCTTTCTAGACTAGTCGGCAGACAACGATCTGCAAAGAAACACAAAAAATATATTTGTGATCGATGCCTACACTATTTTTCTTCTTAAGGAAAGTTGATGACTCACAGTGAAGATTGTAGAAAATTGAATGACTGCAAAATTGTATAGCCGATACCTGGGAAAAATATTATCGAGTTCAAAAACTTCAAGGACGAAGAGAGTCCTTTCACCATTTATGCAGACTGCGAGTCCCTGCTAAAACCCGTGGAAGAACAGGAAAGATGATCAAATACTGAGGTGTTCCAAAAACATGAGGTTTGTGACATAGAATATTACCTCAAGTGCAGCTATGACGATTCGCTATCTTTCTACGAGTCCTGCTCTAAGGATGTGGAACCCGCAAAGTGGTTTGCTCTTGAATTGCTGAAGATAGCTAACACCTGTGACGAAATACTTACATCTACAGTTAATATGCAGAAACTGACCCCAGAGCAACATAAAGTCGTCACTGAATCCACAATCTGTCACATCTAACAGATCTGTACCGCGGTCGGGCGCACGAACATTGTAACCTAGATTATCAAGATTCGCGAACCATACCTGTTGTGTTTCACAACTTGAGTGGGTACGATGCTCATTTTACCATTCGGGACGTTGCTACACAAATTGATGGTAAAGTTAAAGTATTAGCATTAAATAAAGAAAAGTACATTTCGTTCACAAAGTACGTTCAGGAAACTCAAATCAAATTCAGGTTCATAGACTCATTTCGATACATAGCCTCTTCCTTGGAAAAATTAGTCTCGTACCTCACTAGCTATAAAATTGTTAGAGCAGTATTTTGCGATATCGAAAGAGAAAACATTGAGCTTCTCACAAGGAAAGGTGTTCTTCCTCACGAATACCTTGACTTGAGAGAGAAACTAAAAGAATTTCAGCTTCCACTAAAAGAAAAATTCTATAGTACTTTAAATGACTCATCAATCTCTGATGAGGATTATGCACATGCACAACAGGTATGGTCTGCATTCAATCTAAAAAATCTCGACGAATATGTAAAACTGTACATGTCTCAATGCTTACGATCTTGATCCCGCACACTACTACATCACTCCTGGCTTGACCTGGGATGCCATGCTCAAATTTACAGGTGTAAGACTAGGACTCCTTACCGACGTTGATATGTTGCTGATGATTGAAAATGGCAAGAAGGATGGAGTGAGTCAATGCCCAAAGAGATAGGCCACTGCTAACAATAAGTATATGACAGTTTTCAACGAAAATGGAGAGATAATCTACATCATATATTTTGATGCAAATAGCTTGTACGGTTGGGCAATGGGGCAACCGCTCCCTTATGGTGGTTTCGAGTGGGTTAAGAATATGGAAAATTTTGATTTCAATGTTCCTGACGATTCACCCACTGGCTATATACTAGAAGCAGATTTTGATTTCTCACCCGAACACAATTACTTGCCGTTCTGTTCAGAACACTCGAAAACACCAGGGTCAAGCCAGGAGAAGCTCCTAACTACTCTCCTGCCAAAACGTTCTCTATTACCGGGCTCTCAAACATGCAATAGCTAATGGACTCAAACTTTGAAAATTGACAGAGTTATTAAATTTAATCAATCCACATGGCTTAAGAATTAGATTTATTTCAATACTAAACTCAAAACAAACGCTTAGAATGCATTGAAAAAGAATCTGTTCAAATTAATGAATAATGCGGTTTACGGGAAAACAATGGAGAACGTACGAAAACATGTTAATGTGAAACTCGTGACAAAGTGGGAGGGTAGATATGGAGCTGAAGCCCTCATAGCCAAACCAAATTTCTACAGCCGAGCAACATTTAGTGAAAATCTAGTGGCTATTAAATAAAATAAAACTCAAGTCTTGTTCAATAAATCGATCTATGTTCGGCTTTCGGTGCTTGATGTATCTAAAATCCTGATCTATGATTTCTGCTACATGTGTAAAAAGTATGGTAACAATTGTAAACTATTATACACCGATACGGATAGTTTGATATATGAAGTTGAATGTGCTGACCTTTATGCTGATATGAAACAGGTTATGAAAAACAAAATTTGTCAGTTTAATACTTCAGACTATCCTCAAGACAATTTTTTCGAAATGCCACAAGCCAACAAGAAAGTTTTGGGTTTAATGAAAGATGAATGTTCAGGACAAATTATTACGGAATTTGTTGGCTTGCGGAGCAAGATGTACAGCATTCGCGTGAACGGTGAAGACTTTGTTAAAAAGGCAAAAGGGGTGAAAGCTGCCATTGTAAAGAAATCAATCACCTTCAATGACTATATAGAATGCCTACGAAACTCGATTGTACAATACAGAACACAATACGTAATCAGATCGAGACTTCATAACGTTGAAACTATTAAACAAATAAAAATTGCGCTTAGTCCTTTTGACGACAAGCGATTATTATTAAAAAATAGTACTGATACTCTCGCGTGGGGTCATTACAAGATCATGGATATCGATGACAATGATGACGACCACGACGATGATGTCCTTAGTAATAGTGATATGGAACTTTTGGATCTTCTTGTGCAAGATTAGTTGTGAATATTATCTGAAGAATTTCTTTATTGTAAATAGTTACTTTAACATTCATTTCTTCATCGTTGGTTCAGTACTGATCCATCATTGTTTCAACATTGGTTCAAAGTTGGTTCAACGTTGGTTTAACATTGGTCCAACGCTGGTTTAACATTGGTTCAACGTTGGTTTGTCGTTGATTTAACGTTGGTTCAACATTGATTCATCATTAGTTGGTCGTTGGTTTATTATTGGTTTAACATTGATTATAATTGATTCAAAATTGCACAAAGTTGATTCAACATTTTATAAAAGTTGATTACATATCTGATTTATCTATCCAGCTGTTGTGTGAACTATCAAATCCTAACCACTTTACAAATAATTTGATGTCACGCTTCTTGATTACTTTTTCCACAAGGTATACGTCTGGATGCTTAACTTTAAAAGTTATTGTTCATAGAATCCACCAGCGATAAGTTAATTTTGGAAGTCCTTGAGCCTGTAAGTCACTGGATTCGTCGACATAACTCGATCCACAGTAAATATCTCTGTCGTCCGATTAGGTGTATATCCTTTTTAAAAAACGTGCTTGTACTTGCTTACTCGAACTCTGTCACCAACTTTGAACTTTGACCTTTTCCTGGGTATAGCTCTTAGTTTTTTGAAGCGTTGCTTCAGCTCCTCTTCGCCTTCAACAGTGACATCTATTGGCTTTATACCGATTGATCGATGTTTGTTATTGTTGTACTTGGAAGAGCAGGTAAAATGTCTATCCACTTATAGTTGGCTCTCAAGCTGAAATGTGGCCACATCTTATTCTTGAGTGTGCGATTAAATCTTTCACAGATCGATCCCTTCAGATTACTATGCGTTAAGTAGAGATTGATGCCGTATCGCTGAACAAGTTTTTCAAAATGTGAATTATAAAACTCTTTGCCTTCATCATTGTGTAAGTTTTTTGGTATACGACCCTGCACAAGTATAGATTGCACTGCTGAAGTAACATCTGGTCCACTCTTGCTTTTAACAGGAATAGCCCAGGCATACTTGGAGAAAATATCTATGACAGTAAGTAAATACTTGTAGCCATTATTTTCGTGGGCATAGGGTAGCATTTCAACCAAATCTTCCTGCCACGTTTCGTCGATGCCACGCATTTGCACTCGACGACGCGGATAATTCTTTCTAGCAGGTTTATGCAGTTCTGTGACTGCTGCCAATTTCTCGTTGTCCATTCTCGAGTGCATTTC
>JBAGKK010276752.1:0-20593 GCA_037177015.1 Euceroptres primus | reverse complement strand
AGACGACTAACGTCTCTGTGTCCATTGGATTGGCCTCAATTGTTCTCCCATGAGCTTCCCATGCCTTAGGGCCGTCCTTAGGATATCAAAAGGCCTTAGGACAACAATTCGAGATATTGAATTCACAAACATGTCCTACCCAGTGGGAAAAAAACCAGGGACATCCCAGAGTCGTGACGTCTGTGACGACTAATGTCAGTCCAATCGACGTCCTAGGGATGTCTTATGTCTTAATAACGTTTTTAGGACATTGCACGTCATTGGAAAGTTTCTTGGACTGCCATCGTGTGTTCTAGGCACATCCCTGGGACGTCCCAGGTTTTTTACCCACTTAGAGACTTAACAAGGATGTTTTACATCCATGTGCCCATTGGATGCCCAATACACAGGGACAACTTTGTCATTTAGACATCTTAGAGACGTCTCCGGGACGTTGACGTCAGTCCACTTGTTGTCTTGTGGACGTTTAATAACCTAAAAACGTATTTAAGACATTATACGTCCATTTGACAAAAACTGGATTGATATCAACGTGCCAGAGACATTCCTAAGACGTCCCAAAGACAAACCCAGTGGACAAAAAACATGGGACATCACAGAGACGTCCCTGGGACGTCCAATGTCAGTACAATCAACACCTGAGAGATGTCTTATGTCTCAAAGACGTCTTTAAGACATTTGACGTCCTTATGATGTTGATTGGACTGACATTAGACTGCCAGGGACATCCCTGTGATGTCCCCGATTTTTGTGCCCCCTGGGAAGTCGTCCCCGTGCTCACTGGGTGGGTACGGAATTAAAATCAACGCGATTTTATGCAGCAGGAGGTGCATTTCATCCTTAATTCTATTTTCATGTTAGATTAACTTTTTTTATTTTATTGTTTGAATTATATTTGTTTTAAGGTATTATTTACTTAAATCAGCCTCGGCTTCGTCTCTGATCTCCTGGTTTTCCTGTTTCAATTTTGTAGCCTCTTTCTCTTGCTGCATAGCTTCAGCTCTTGTTTTCTCAGCTTCCACCTATATTTATAAAAAAACATTTCATGAGTAAAGATTCTGAAAAAAAACATTACAAAAAACTTACGGTATCCTTGGTAATACGATCGATCATAGTTGTCGTTGCTGCTGCAGCTCTTTCCAGCTCTGGTTTCATGTTTTGTAGAATCACTTTCATGTCCTTCACTTCAACTTCAGTAGTTGTCAACTTATCAAGTCCTAAAATATTTTTAAAGACTTTGTTTTAATATAAATAAGCTTAATTTTTTAATGATCCATTTTTTTCTTCCTTTCGGGGCATCCTCTATGTTACCGAAAGTGCAAGTAACCAAAACAGCATTATAACGAAAATTTTTTTACCGAATCCACAAATAACCGAATGTTCAGATTTGCGAATTTTCATTTTACCGAATTTACATCATACCGAATTTTCATATTCCCAAATTTTTAGTTCACAGAATTTTCAGTTTACCGAATTCTCAGATTCCCGAATTATTATTTTACCAAATTTTCAACTTCCCGAATTAGCATTTTACAGAATTTTCAGATTACCGAATTTCCAGTCTACCGAATTTTCAGGTTTCCAAATTTTCAGTTTACCGAATTTGCATCTTACCTAATTTTCAGATTCATGAATTTGCTTCTTTTAGCGAATTTTCATCTTACCGAATCACAAATTCTCGAATTTTCAGGTTGTAAATTCGATAAATTCAAAATTCGGAAATACGCAATTCGGTAAGATGCTAATTCGGGAATATGAAAATTCGGTAAAATAAACTTTCGGTAAAATAAAAATTCGGTAATATGAAAATTTGGTAGAATGCAAACTCGGTAAAATGAAAATTCGATAATATGAAAATTCGGTAAAATGAAAATTCGGTAAGATGCAAATTCGATAAACTGAAAAGTCAATAAAACAAAAATTCGGAAAGGTAAAATTCGGTAAAATGAAAATTCGGTAGAATGTAAATTCGATAAAATAAAAATTCGATAATATGAAAATTCGGTAAGATGCAAATTCGGTAAACTGAAAAGTCAGTAAAACAAAAATTCGGGAAGGTAAAATTCGGTAAAATGAGTATTCGGTAATATGAAAATTCGGTATAATGAAAATTTGATAAAATGAAAATTCGATAATAAGAAAATTCGGTAAGACGCAAATTCGGTAAAATGAAAATTCGATAATATGAAAATGCAGTAAAATAAAAATTCGGTAGAATGCAAACTCGATAAAATGAGAAGTCGATAAAATGAAAATTTGGTAAAATGAAATTTCGATAAGATGCCAATTCGGTAAACGGAAAAGTCAGTAAAACAAAATTTCGTGTACGTCAAATACGGTAAAATGAAAATTTGGTAATATGAAAATTCGTTAGAATGCAAATTCTGTAAAATGAAAATTCGATAATATGAAAATTCGGTAAAATAAATATTCGGTAAACTGAAAATTCGGTAAAATAAAAATTCGATTAAATTCAAATTCGGTAGCATGAAAATTTGTTAAGATGCAAATTCGATAATATGAAAATTCGAGAATATGCAATTTCGGTAAACTCAAAATTAGGTCAAATAAAAATTCGGCAATATGTAAATTCGATAAAATGAAATGTCGGAAATCTGAAACTTCTGTAAAATGCGAATTCGGTAAGAGGCAAATTTAGTAAATTAAAAATTCGGTAAAATAAAAATTTGGGCATCTGAAAATTCGCAAAGTTGCAAATTCGGTAAACTGAAAATTCGGTAAAATAAAAATTCGGGAATATTCAAATTCAGTAAAATGAGAAGTTGTGAATCTGAAAATTCGGTAAGATGCCAATTCGGTAAACTGAAAATTCGATAATCTGAAATTTCGGTAAAATAAAAATTTGGGAATCTAAAAATTCGGTAAAATGAGAATTCGGTGACCCGAAAATTGGGTAAAATGAAAATTCAGCAGTTTGAGGATTTGGTAAAAAAATTTTCGGAACAATCCTGATTCGGTTACTTGCACTTTCAATAACCGATATAGGTCCCCTTCCTTTCTACTGATAAAACGCTGTTAATAGCAACATTTTTCATTGAATAACACCAATATAAGACGCTATTAATAATTTCTGAAGTAAAACTTTCTTTTCTTAGCTTTTGAGATAATTAAACTGCACAGAATTATAAATATTAAATTCATTATTTAATAATGTCTTGGCAGACATTGTCCAAATACAATTTAGTCTAGACCCTTTAATTAATTTAATTTGAGTTTTCCTTGGCATACCACCTGCTGAGTCCTCAATTAAATTATGCCCGGCTTCCTATGGTGAAATTATTTGAGAAGCTCAGGAAACTTTGGAGAGCTTTAGAAGCCTGCTTCCAAGTTTCAAAACTTGTTTACAATACTTATGATGTGTTGTGTTATATGCATGTATCAGTTTTAGGCAAATTATTTTTTGTATAGTAACTCATTACAGTTAAGTTATATTACAAAAAGTAAAATTCGTCAGTTACTAGAAGAAGTCGGGGAAAGATGCCTAAGGTGGGCCACCTTCCATATTTTCCGAAAATTGTCGATTTTAAGTAACTGCAGAAACTAAATCGAATCCCAGCATCATTGTTTGATAATTGCTTTACAAAGTTCATACGTTTAAAAATTTTTTAAAATTCACAAGAAAAAAATAATAAACAATGTTAGAAAGAAATAAAAATGTGGTTCGTTTTAGAAAAGTCGGTCTCATATGGCGGAATCCTTTCAAAAACTTAAAACCCCTAATCTAACGTAGGACGAGACTTTTAAAAGTTTATTAATCTCTAATTCCGCCTTGTGTTTCTGGAAAATTTTAGTAAATTAATTTTCAACTTGCAGCAGCATCTCTGAAGAAAATTGTATAATTTTATCCTTTAAAACGAACCCAAAAACATTAAAAACCGATCATTAGTTCCAAAATTAATTATAATAATTGAGAACACCCACAGTGTGAACGAAAATTTTAGACGTCTATGGGACGTCTTGAAGACATCCTTAGCCCTTCAATCTCTAAATAAGTGTACTCAGTGGGCAAAAAAGCCTGGGACGTCCAATTTCAGTCCAATCAACATCCTAAAGAGGTCTAATGTCCTAAAGACATAAGACATTCCGGGGTCGTCGAAAGAACAGACACTAGACGTCCCAGGGATGTCTCTGAAATGTAAGAATAATGTAACAACAATTAGTCGAACCTTGCAATCTTAAAGACGCTCATAAGACGTCCCAGTGAATTGACGTCTTTGAGACGAACTTCAGCATTTTTTTTATCACCAAGGCATCTTTCAGACATCTTGAGGACAATTGAAAGAAAACTTTTGTAAGTAATTTAGTAATATATACTTAGTCTTCTTTGAGGCATTCTCAGGACGTCTTTAGGACTTAAATCTCTGTCTTATGAATGCCTTAGGGATGTCTGATGTCCTAAGGACGTATTTAAGACATGATTCTACCATGGAACAACCATTAGACAGACATTGGACTCCTAAAGACATCCTTAGAATGCCCTAATAATGTTTAACGTCCTAAGGATGTCTTTAGGACTTTCATGTTTGCCCACTAGGCGCGGGGACGTAAGATGTCTTTAGAACGTCTTAAGGACATTCATTTTGGTCTAAATAATGTTCTAGGGACGTAAAATGTCCATAAGACGTCATGTGGACATAAGTTGTCCTTAAGACGTCATTGACACTTGCGTGGTTATTTTAAAGACATATTTAGGACGTCCTAAAGACAACTGATGTCCCCGTGCCCACTGGGTGCCCAATTGTTATCCCAGGGTCGTATCATTTCTTAAAGACGTCCTTAGGACATGAAACGTCCCTAGGACATCAATGAGGTAGGCATTTAAGTTCTGAAGACGTCCCAATGTCATCCCAAAGGTGATTAACGTCCCCGTGCCCACTGGGTAGATAATTACATCTTTATTTAAAATTTGAAAGATGCAATCATTTAAATGTAAAAATTATGCATTACCTGCGGATAGGCGGTTTATTGCTGACGTGAGTTCATTCTTTTTACTAGCCAGAAGTTGACCGTAACTCGAGAGTAACTCCAAGTAGGACGTCGGAGTAACGTAGTTATGACGATTCAGTTCCTAAATTAGTGTAAATTCATTTTTATTAACTTATATTAATTGAAAACAAATTTTGCATTATTTTTGAAATCTCGGGTGTTTCCAGGGGGCTCGGGGACGTTAGATGTCTTTGGTAAGTCCTATGGACATCCTTAAGACTTGAATGTCTACCTCACTGTAGGCCCACGGACAGTTTGTGTTCCTCGATCGTATTGTGTCTTAAAGACGTCTTTCTAACATAAGACGTCTTAAAGACGTCCTTCGAACATCAGACGTCTTATAGACGTCTGAATATCAGAACGTCAGACGTCCATAAAACGTCTGATGTTCTACACTGAAGACATCTTATGTCTGATGTCTCATAAGACAGATATTGAAGTCCTAAAAATGTCCACAGGACGTCCCAGAGATGATTTACGTACTCGAGCTTACTCTTTAAAAACTAATTTTTTTCTAAATTAAGAAAAAGGATTTAAGAATGTCAAAAAGTATCTGTCCAAAATGTTCTAAAGTTTTGAACAGTCTTCTGACAGGAAAAACAACTTTTGCACACTACATACGATATGTGTGTGTGTGTATATATATAACAGTTGTACTGATTTTCATTCAACTTACTTCTAGAAAATATTGGCTGGCCCTGATTACACTAGAATGCATGTACTGGCAGGTTTTAACAATTGATTTTAATACTTTATCAGAGATGGCCTGGTCCTGAATATCTGATAAAAATTGCATTGCCACACTCTAAAAATTATAAGAAAATTTTATGAAATATGTGAGAAAGTGGGAAGAAAAATATCTGAAAATCTTTTTGTCTGCTTAAGTGGATTCAACCCAGTGGGCCTTAAACATTATTCGGGATTTCAGACGTTATTCAGACGTCCCAAAGATATTTAGCACCAACATTGGGAAGTATCAAGGTTTTTTGTACTTTTAATTGTTTTATAGAGGTCTCCATAATAGGCACAAGGACCTTAGATATCTTTGTTTGTTTAATTGCTGTTTTATGGACGTCTGACGTCCTAAAGACGTCCTGTAGATATGAGACGTCTACGAAAGTGAAGTTGGTCAGACATTGATGTCATAAACAAGTCCGTAGGATGCACAGTATAGCCAAAAGCACTTTTTGTTAACAAAAGTCTGTCTACAAGCCAATTTTCAATGGATTTTAATGATTTTTTTTAAATGGCCGTCAGGCTTTTAGGTATGACGAATTGGTGCAGAAAATTCACTTTCGCCATAAAAATTTTGTTCATTTAACAACAAAATAAACAATATTTTTGCCTAACTTTTCAGATGTACCTTTTTTTTAAGACCTTCAATTCATAGTTTTTATATAAAATATGAGAGAAATTAATGCCTAATTGCGATTAGTTAAGAATTGCTGCTGTTTGACAATTATTTAAACAATTTTTATAAACAAATACACAGTTTTCTATTGTCACAATGAATAGGCTCCATTTTTTTGCAGAATCAACCAAAAAAGTCTTACCAAAGATTCCTTGCTGTCATTTTTAAAATTAATAAAAGCTGTTGATTACTTAAACACTATGTATAAACAAATTCACATTTTCAACACTATTCCACGAATAGGTCCAATTTTTTTGCGAAACCAACTAAAAATGTATTTTCAGTGACTCCTAGCTGTTTTTTTGTTTAAATTGATAAAAAATATTAATTATTTAAACAAGTTTTATAAATAAATGCACAATTTGACCTTTTTTTAAAGAATAGGCTCCACTCTTTTAGCGAAATCAACTAAAAATGTGTTGACAATGGCTCTTTGCTATGATACTTTGCCAACGGAAAAGAGCAGCTAATTATTTAAACAATTTTTATAAACAAATGTACATTTTGACCACTTTTGCATGAATAAGCTTATTTTTTTGTGGAATAAACTAGAAATGTCTTACCAATAACTCCTGCTCGTAATATTTGTCCAATTAACAAAAATTGTTGACTAATTAAACATTATTTATAAACAAATTTACAGTTTAAATATTTTTCCATGATAAATATTAATTTTTTTCCGGTATGAACTAAAAAAGCAAGGTTAAGACATATATAATGACCTTGGTTTTTTAGTTCGTTCCTAAAAAAATTAATATTTATCATGGCAAAATGAAAAAACCGTAAATATGTCTATAAATATTGTTTAAATAATCAACACTTAATTAGAAAAATATGATGAGAAGGAATAATTGGTAAGACATTTCTTGTTGATTCCGCAAAAAAATTAATATTTATCATGGATAAATGGTCAAACTGTGAATCTGTTTATAACTGTTGTTTAAATAGTCATAAGTTCTAGTTAATTGGACAAATATTACAGGAAGGAGTCATTGGTAAGACATTTCTAGTTTATTTCACATAAAAAATAAGCCTGTGCATGCAAAAGTGGACAAAATGTACATTTGTTTATAAAAATTGTTTAAATAATTAACTTTTCTTGTCCGTTGGCAAAATATCATAGCAAAGAGTCATTGGCAATACATTTTTAATTTATTTCGCTAAATTTTTTTGGAAAAATGGTCAAAATGGTAATTTTTTAATAAAAATTGTTTAAATAATAAATATTTTTTATCAAGTTGAACAAACTTACAGCTAGGAGTCACTGGCAATACATTTTTAGTTTGTTCTATAAAAAATTGGGCCTATTTGTGAAACAATATTGAAAATGTTAATTTGTTTATAAATATTGTTTAAATAAGTAACAGTTGTTGTTAATTTGAAAAAATGACAAGGAGTCTTTAGCAAGACTTTTCTGGTTGACTTCGCAAAGAAAATTGAGTCTATTCATTGTGAAAATCGAAAACTGTGTATTTGTTTATAAAAATTGTTTAAATAATTGTCAAAAAGCAGCTATTCCTAACTAATCGCAATTAGGCATTAATTTCTCTCATATTTTATATCAAAACTATGAATTTCAAACAATTAAGCATTGCGAATCACGAGAAAATGGCTTTTGTTCATTAATTTGTTTAAAGCATTATAAACAATTTTTTTTCTTACTCTAACCTTCTGAAAATTATTGCCACATAGTTATTACACTGACGTAACCTCTTCTTTGGTCAATTTGAAGGTCTTAAAAAAAAGGTACATCTGAAAAGTTAGGAAAAGAATATTGTTTATTTTGTTGTTAAATGAAAAATTTTTGTTCGGTCAAAGTGAATTTTCTGCACGGACTCGTTATACCTGGAAGCCTTACGGCCATTAAAAAAGAAGCTTAAAATCTATTGAAAATTGGCTTGTAGACAGACTTTTGTTCACAAAAAGTGCTTTTGGTTACACTGTGGAACGTTCCAAAGACGTAAAAAGTCCCCGTGCCCATTCGGTAATTGTCAAAAGACGTCTTGAATCGTTGTACGTTTTAAAAATATCTATAAAAATATCTAACGTATCTGACGAATTTTAAAGTTGGCAAAGGTCGTTCTACATCTTTGGGTCATACTAGTAAGTCTTTGGATCGTCTTTAGAACCTCAATGTCTGTCCAATTGTTGTCTCAAGGACGTTTTATACGACATCAGACGTAGTATAGAGATATTTTAAGATTATCAATAATACAGTGGGACGTTATCAGGACGTCTTGAAAACATTAAACGTCCATGAAGCAATGAACAGAGGGATATTGCAGTTTTACTGCTTAAAAGTAATGGTCGTCCTGGGTTTTATCACCTGCCTATATTATGATAATTATGATAACACACCCAGTAGAAACGGGGACATTAGTCATCTTTGGGGCGTCCTAAAGACATCCTTAGGACGTCTTAAGACGGCTAACGTCCCAGTGGGTCCAAAATCTGGGACATTTCAAAGACGTCCCGCGGATATCCAATGTCAGTCCAATCGATGTTCAGGGGATTTCTTATATCTTGAGGTCTTATTTAGGACATTAGACGTCTTTGGAATGTTGATTGGCCTGACATTGGACGTCCAAGGTTTTTTTGCCCACTGGGGTCCCAGTGCTCAGTGGGCACATGTCAAAATCTAAAGTTCTAAAGTTGCCCAGTCGGCATAAAATCAAAAAGACGTAATTAGAAGGTCCTAAAAACGTTTTTAGAACATAGATGTCCAAACATCCTAAAAAAACTTCCTAAAGACGTCCAACGTTCGCAAGACGCTTTTAGGACGTCTTTATAACGTCATTTTGTCTGTTAGGAGGTTTTTGGAACGTTCTATTAAAATGACGTTCTAAGGTTCTCCAAAGACGTTTTTAGGACGTCTTTGGAACATTCGACGTTTCTAGAACGTAATTTGGTCCGACATAGGACCTTTCTGGCACGTTTTAATTACGTCTTGTGAAACTTGTGCCCACTGGGTTGTAAATGTTTCAAAAGACAGTCTCTGTCTGACATCGACTTTTTGTTCACAATGGGTATACTATTATGTCAATGAAATTACTTGAAGGGCTGTATCCGGCCATGGATTGAACCAATCGATTGTGCAGCAATTCACTAAGGCAGGAAATTGTCTGATGCGAGCCCGAAATACCTCTCCAATTGGACTGAAAGGTTTACAGTATATTGATTAACACATTAATTATGATCGTCTGATATACTTAAAATTGTACACATACCTAGTGGGCACTAGGGTATCCTAAGGATGTCTTTAAGACTTGTTGTTTTTAGGACGTCTTAGGGACCATCCTGGGACGTTGATGTCAGTCAAGATTCTGTTCTGTAGACGCCTCATGTCCCAGAGACGTTTTTAGGATATGGGACGTCCTCGAGACGTAAAGAGGACTGATATCAACGTCCCAAGGGCATCTCTAAGACGTCCGAAAGACGTTCACGTGTTCACTGGGTAATTTTCAGTTATTTAAAAATTTCATATGCTTCATTGAGGGACATCTTAATATTGAGGAGCAACCGACTGACCATGGGGACGTTTTTGGGACGACTTAAAGACGTCTGTATATTTGTCTTCAAATTAACGGATTTATATCTTAAGCCCAGTGGCGAAAAAACTTGGGATATCCAATGTCAGTCTAATCGACATCTCAAAGACGTCCAATGTCCTAAATACGTCCTTAAGAAATAAGACATATTCGGGACATACATTGAACTGACATTGGACGTCCCAGGGACGTCTCTGGGGTGTCTCAGGTTTTTCACCCATTGGGAGAACATCCTTAGGAATTGGGAAGTCGATGGGTCAAAAATTAGGTAGACGTTCATGTCCTAAAGACGTCTGAAAACGTCTGAAAGACGTCTAAAGTCCCAGTGCCCACTGAGTACTCAAAATTCGAAGTACCTCATAGCGATGACAGTATGTAAGTTGTTTCTAACAATCTTAAGGTAAGCCGAGAATAGATTGCTTTTATTTATCTGCAAACCAGCTTCCTGGACAGCTCCCCTCATCATCTGGTATATCTTATCAAGTTCGTCAAGTTGATAAATATTCGGTACATCACCGTTGTTTAAAATATTATTTAGGTCTTCCAGAAATGAATCGTTCTTAATCTACAAGCGGGGGAAATTGTCCATTAATTATATTTACATAAAAATTAAATATACCGGTCACGTGTTTGAGAACGTCTTTTTTGTACAATTCTTTAAGTTCCTCACTTATCTGATCCCTACATTACCGGCATTTTTTTCGTCAGACTCATGTCCACATGAAAAGAAATATTAAGTTGAAACTTTAAGAATTAAAATAGAAAGGATTAAAGAAGGTTTATATGGTCTTAAATATTTATAATTGCAAAATTTTTATGTTTGAAATTTTTTTAACAATTATAAATATTTAAGACTAGATAAAACTACTTTAATGCTTTTTATTTAATTCCTCAAATTGTCAACTCGATATCCCATTTGGTGCGGACATGAGTTTGGCGAAAAAAATGACGGTAGAGTAGGGCTCGGATAAGTGCGAAATACTCTTAATTTTAATTATATGAGATAAAAAAATTTCTAGTCTGAAAGTTATCAAAATTGCGTGTAAAATGAGCCCAGGATGAAGTTATTTTGTCAATTTTTTAAAAAGATATTCCAAAAATAGTGCAAATTTCATTGCTGTCTTAAATTTTAAATAACATCCGCAATAATAAACATATTTTTTAATATTCTTAGGCTCATTTTAAAGGTAAGTTTCTATAGAACTATTTCAGTAACTATAATGAAAATTTGCGTGACTTAAGTCATTTGAAAAAAATGAATTTTTCAAAGACTGAAGTTATTTTAAAATGAATATAAATAACCTGTGTATCGGAGAATAGGAATACGATAGTTCGTCTATTTAAACCAGCATTCATCATCATATTTTTAATATCCTCCCGCCAATCATGATTGGAGTAAGCTTTACTCAGTTCTATTTGGAAGCAGTAATAATCCACTATGTGGGAAGCAAGCTTCGTCAAACTCTGACGACCTAACAAGATGTCCCCAATTGTGAGATTAAGAGATAATATGAGATAACATTATTATTATCAATAATTATTAATAATAATTAATAATATTAATAATTATTAATAATAATAGACCGAATCCACTTCAAATCGTGCAGGCCGGCGCGGCGGGTAACCTGTTCAGAATCAGCTTGCCGATGAAATATGTTTTTCTACGTGAAAAATAAGGTGACACATATTTTTTAAAATTAATATAGGGACATATTTACATTTTTTACGAATATTTTTAAATTTTATGGGAAAAATTAGTATTTTGCAAATTTTCCTTTAAAAACATTGCCATTTTTGAAATTTTTTAACTATCAAGGTTTTTCTTCTTCCAGTTTGTCAAATTTTTCTCATTATTTCGAAATTTCCATTCGGCATATTTTTGTTTTCCGAGGGAAAACAATTATTTTATATTTTTTCTTCAACACCTTGCCATTTTGGCAATTTTTTAGATTTTAAGCTTCTTCTTGCTTCAGCTTATCAAGTTTTTTACACTTCTTCGAAAGCGATGAATGAAACAAACAAATAATAAAAACCGGCAAAGCTATTTTGATTTTTGAAAAAATAAAGCAAGAAATTTTCTTCAAACAAAGAAAGAATAAAAACTGTTAAAGCTGTTTCGATTTTCAAGTGTTTTGGGTGATAATATAGTCTACCTACCATAAATTTTAAAACTGAAATGTACTGATATTTCAAGAAAAAATTCTATTTTCCTTATTATTCTCGAATTTATTGTGTTCTAGAAAAAATATAATTTTTTTCTCTTAAAATACAAATACAATCCAGCTTTGAAATTTACAGCAGGTAGACTATGTTACCACCCAACAACCTGAAAATTACAGCGCAAAAAAGTAGTTGTTTGGAGAAAATTTCGTTTTATATCTTCAAAAAATCAAAATAGCTTTACCGGTTTTTATTATTTCTTTGCTTCTCCCAGAGTAAAAAACTTGATAAGCTGCAACAAGAAAAACTTTAAAATCTCAAAAATTGCCAACATGGCAATGTTTTGAAGCAAAAATATAAAATAATTTTTTTCGTCTGAAAAACAAAAAAATACCAAAGGAAGAATTTATGGTAAGTAGATTATATTGGTACCTATTATTCCTCAAAATTTCAGGGCGAAAATAGGTGGGGTTTTTGAGAAAAATTTTTTTTTCGTTTTTTCCAAAAATCAAATTAACTTTACCATTTTTTATTACTTTTTAATTTTTTTCGTGGATCTCGAAAGAGCGAGAAAAATGTGACAAACTGGAATAAGAAGAACCTTAATATTTCAAAAATTTCAAAAAGGGTAAGATTTTTAAAGTAAAATTCGTAAAAAAACAATTTTGCCCTGTTTATAAATATTCGTAAGAAATATAAATATGCCGCTATTTTAATTCTAAAAAATACGTGTCCTCTTATTTTTCACATACAAGAACATATTTCACTGGCAAGCCAATTCTGAACAGTTCACCCGCCGGCCTGCATGATTTGAAACGTATTCGGTTAATAATAATTAATAATATTATTAATTATTATCAATAATAGTAATAATTAATAATTATTATAAGTAATAATAATTATTATTATTACAATTAATATTAATTATAATTATTATTAGGAATAATAATTATTATTTCTGTTTTCTTTTAAATTACGTAAAAAAAATTTTTTAATCAATAAATTAAATTTATTGGACTTATTAATTAATGAACATAAGAAATAAATTATTTTTATTATTTTTTTAGCACTACTTCATTTTAAGAAAGTTTTTTTCTCATCAATATAAGTTGAAAAAAATTTTTTAAATAATTTATAAAAAAATAATAAATAAAAAATTAATTTTTTAATTAAAATTTCCAAAATTTTTAAATCGAGTAATAATGTTTGGCCTGACAGAACTTTTTTGGAACGTTCTAATCACGTGTTCTCACATTTACGTCCCTAAAACGTTTTTAGGAGATTCTAATTCCGTCTTTTTGACTTCGTGTCCACTGTGTTGTTAATGAATTTACTTGAAAAATCAATCAATTTTATTTATTCATTTTCTTAAAGCTCCTTTATTTTTGAAAACTTTTTTTCTCATCAAACTAAGTTTTTTGATTGGGCACGGGGACGTCTTCGTCTTTTGGACGTCTTGGGTACATTCTTGGGACGTTAATGTCAGTCCGCTTGCTGTCCCATGGACGTTTCATGTTTTAAAAACGTTTCTAAAACATGAGATGTCCAGAGGACAGTAACCCAGTAGACACGGGGACGTTTTTTGTCTTTTGGTTATCCAAAGGACGTCTCAAGGACATCCATGTCTATATAATGATGTCCTAGGGACGTATAATGTCCAAAAGATCTGCTGAGGACATAATTTGTCCCTAGAACAACATTTAGATGGACATGGATGTCCTTCACTGACTTCAGGTGACTTCGACTGATTTCAGGTGACTTCAGTTGATTTCAACTGACTTCAGGTAACTTCAAGTGACTTCAGTGGCTTAGAGTGACTTTTCTGATTCCAACTGACTCTTCTGACTTCAAGTGACTTCACTAATTTCAAGTGACTTTTCTGATTTCAATTGACTCTTCTGACTTCAAGTGACTTTACTGATTTTAATTGACTTCAGGTGACTTGAATTGACTTCAGCTGACTTCACGGACTTCTCATTTCAACTGACTCATCTGACTTCAAGTGAATTCACTGACTTCAAGTGACTTTTCTGACTTTAATTGATTCTTCTAATTTCAACTGACTATTCTGACTTCAACTGACTTCAGGTGACTTCAAGTGATTTCAATAATTTCAAGTGACTTTTCTGACTTCAACTGACTTTTTTTAATTCAAGTGACTTCACTGACTTCAGATGACTTCAGGTGAATTTTAACTGACTTCAAGTGACTACTCTGACTTTAACTGACCTACTGTCTTCAAGTGACTTCAACATATTATCTGTACACCTGACTTCACGAGTTGTTAACCCCTTGAAATAAAATGTCCACAAGACAACTGGACTGAAATTAACGTCTCAGGGACGTCCTTAAGATTTCCTAAAGATAAAGATGTCCGCGTGCCCACTGGGAAGTTTTTTTATGGTGAATTAACTCAGTGGACACAAAATCCAAAAGTTGTCATTAGATCGCCCTAAAAAGGTTTTTAGGACGACCCACTTTAGGCCAAATTATGATCTAAATACATCTAATATTAAAAAAATGTCTTAAATACGTGTTTTGAACATTGGACGTTTCTAGAACGTCATTTGGCCTGACCTAGGACTTTTTTGGACGTTCTAATTACGTCTCTTGAAACTTGTGCTCATATTCAATTGATTATTTGTTTCTTGTAAAACTAAAAAGGAGTTCTCCAAATATAACACAAATTATTCAAATACTATATATTACCAGAACCACCCATTCCTAGAAGAAGTGCATTTCCCCGAGGCTGCCTGAGTATTCGAGTGATCCTACAGATATGACTCATTGCATCTTGAAATAGAACTAGGCGCATTGGAGTTGTAGTTGAATTGTTGTAATCCTCCAGATATTGAAGAAGTAGATTTTCCATCTTTTATATTAAAAATTAATTTCTATCAATTATTTTCTTACAGGTGCATATTGAAATTATGATTTATTAATTTACTCGATGTTCAATAAACGAAATAAAATCAATGTGATAAAAAATTTAAAACACAATTTTTTTCAGAACGAAAACATCAGAATAAAATATACTGAATTTTTTTTTTAAATTTTAAATTTACGTTTAAATTTGAGTCTAACGATTTAAAGAATTCCTGAAGACGTCTTTCAAATAAGATACAACCAGGGGGCAATAATTGAATAGAAATAGACGTCCTAAAGATATCCTTAGAATGTTAAACGTCCTTTGCACGTCCCGAAAGTGGAATTTACTATTCAAAGAAGTGAACAGCTTTCAGTTTTCATTAGATTTACATTTTTATTTTAAATTAAAGACAATTAAATTTTTATGGGTTCTGTCGAGCTTGATTTTTTAATTTAGATTTTTTATCTTAGTTTATTTAAGGCAAAGTGCCACAAAAAGGGTAATATTCTTGCTTTTTTATAGGTTTTCTCTTTAGAATCGATTGGAAAATATTGCGAAACATGCTAAATCTATACAGGGAAACTTACAAAATATAAATAAATTCAATAATGATGAAATCAATTGTTATAAACAAATTAAGTTGATTAATTTACATCTGTGTTTTTGCATAAAACAAAGTTTTTCCTTTCACTAAAACTTGTTTCATTTATCTCTAAAGCAACAATAAATTGTGAAAGTTGATATTAAATGTCAAATTATTATTTCTGTAAACAATTCTTAAAAAATAAACTGGTAAAATCGCTATTATTTAACATCTGACACGTTCTTTCACGTGGAAAAATTTAAATATTATCTTACAGTTAGAAATTACGCATAATCATAAATATTTCTAAAAATATAAAAATCACCATTTTTATAAACAAATTAATTAAACAAAAACAAGGTTTTTCTTCATTTTTCGCAAATCTACTTCACAATGCGTTATCTGTGGTGCTCTAAGAAAAACATATATAATATAAACAATTGTAATTATTATAAACAAATTAATTAAACAATAGCGAAATTTTGGAATTTTACCGCAGAATCTTTGTTCTTTTTTTGAAAATCTGCTTACCAATGCGTCATCTGATATGCTGTAATAAAAAATGTTATTGAATATACACAATTGTAATTATTGTAAACAAATTAAAATAATAAAAGGAAGTTTTTAGTTTCGCGTTTTTCGCGTTTTCGAATAATCTACTGAGAATTACCTGATGAAATATGGCGAACATAAACTACAAACCTGTGTTATAAATTATATTATTAATAAATTATTCTATTATTATAAACCATTATAATATGTAAAAGCAATGTTATAGCACTTTCCTGTAGAAAAATATTATTAATATAAATATTAATATTAATGAACATGAATAATATTTTTCTACACAAAAATGACAAAAACTTGCATTTTTTATTGAATTTTTTTATAGTAATGTCAATTCTTTATATTCAATAATTTTTTTTATTAGCGCATCACAGATGACGCATTCTAAAACAGATTTGCAAAAAACGAACGAAGATTCTAAGATAAAATGCCAAAATTTGACTCATATTTATTGAAATTGTTTGTAATAAAGACGCTTACTTGCATTTGATAATTTTTTTATTGGAGATTTTGTTTATTGCATTTGTTTATAATGATGATAATTGTTTTTTATGGTGGTCCAAAAATACACTACAAAAATTTCTTTTATGATAGAGGAGCGCGATCCCATCCATTTTGTGCAATTTTCAAAAAAAGAAATTGCGTTTTCTTCAATATTAGCCTGTGTCACTGGGCCTTTAAAATTAGCATTGGATTTTGTATAAGGAAATATCATTTTTCGAAAAAATGTCAAAAAAATACTTGTTACTAACTTTTTGCAAATTAAAGTTTAATCACTTCTTAAGGGATATTTAGCGAATTTTGGATTTTTTTCAACATGAATTATTTTTATTCGATAAGTGACAAAATTTCAATTATTTCCTAGCTAATTTTAAATTGTTGAAACAACTGTTGTTTGTTTAAAAATTTTCCCTATAAATCGTGATAAGTTAGTATTTTCTGGGATTAATGACACAGTAAGTGAATGTTTATAATAATATTTTTTAAAAGATATTTTTCAATTGTGTAAACAATTTTTAATTGTTAACATTTTTTCGCAAAAAATCTTTAAAAGTTATTGTTTTTTGGTATAAACGACACATTGAATGAGTATTGGGAGTAATATTATTTGTTTATGACACTTTTGAATTGTTTGAACAATTGCCATTTGTTTACATTTTTTTCGCAAAAAAAAAACATGAAAACTTAGTATTTTCTGAAATTAGTGAAATACTTAATGGGAGTTGGGAATAATATTTTTTGTGACAGACCTTGTTCAATTGTTTAAGCAATTACTAATCATTCATTTTTAACCTTTTATGGGAAAGGTGAAGAAAATTATAGTTTTTTCTAATCTTTTCTGAAACAAGAAAATACTTAATAATAAGCGGCATTGTGTAAGAGATTTTAAAAAATGGAATTTTCTTCACCTTTCCCATAAAATATTAAAAATAAATGTTTAGTAATTGTTTAAACAACTGCAGAATGTCTGAAACAAAAAATATTACTCAATACTCGCTAAGTATATAATTAATTCCAGAAAATACTAACTTTTTATGATTTTTTGCAAAAAAAATTTAAACAAATGAAAATTTGTTAAACAATTCAAAAGTGTCCTAAACAAACAATATTACTCCCAATACTTATTCAATGTGTCATTTATTCCAGAAAACAATAACTTTTAATGATTTTTTTACGAAAAAAATTAAACAAATGGAAATTGTTTATACAATTGATAGAGAAAATGCAATTTTCTTAACAAACAACAATTTCCTAAACAATTTAAAATTAGTTAGAAAATACGCGAAATTTTATCACTTATCGATTAAAAATAATTCATGTTGAAAAAATTAAAAAATTCTCATTTTTAGCATGAATTTTATATAAAACTGCGATTTTCCATTTTTTGGGGCATTTTCCGGGGGCAATATAAAGAAGTTGGAACTGATCCAAATTAAAGGTTACTTAATGAAAATTATTCGTTGAACATTCCTTCAGAAGCGACTAAACTTTAATTTGCAAAAGTTTAATAACAAGTATTTATTTTTGCCATTTTTTCGAAAAATGAGCTTTGCTTATACAAAATCCCACTTTAATTTCAAAGGCCCGGGGGTGCGGGTAAATAATGAAAACAAAATGAAATTATTTTTTTCGAAAACTGCAAAAACTGGGGGGGGGGATCACGCTCCTCCATAAAAAAATATATTTTGGACCATCCTATTGTTTATATTCAATCAATTTTTTCATTGAAGCGCCATAGATAACGCATTATAAAGCAGATTTGCGAAAAAGGACAAAGATTCTGCCGTAAAATCTTAAATTTTTCTTTTGTTTAATTAAGTTGTTTATAAAAATGATGACTTATATTTTTTAAATATTTACGATTATGCATAACTTCTAGAATAATATTTAAAAACTTATACTTGAAAGAAAGTGTCGGATATTAAAATATAGCGATTTTACTAATATGTTTATAAGTATTGGTTATAAAAATAATAATTTGTAATTTATTATCAATTTTCACAATTTATTGTTGCTTTAGGGTTAAATGAAACAAGTTTTAGTGGAAGAAAAAATTTCGTTTTCTGTAAAAACAGTTGTGAATTAGTTAACTTATGTTGTTTATAACAATAAATTTGATCTTAGTTCAAAGTATTTATATTTCGTAAGTTCTCCTGTACAGATTTAACGCGATGTTTCGCGATATTGTCTAATCGATTCTGAAGAGAAAACGGAAAAAAGCAACAATATTTCCCTTTTTGTGACACTTTGCGCTAATTAAACAAATATAAAAAAGCAAATCGAAAAAGCGGGCTGGACAGATCTCTTAAAAATTTAATCGTTTTTACTCTAAAATAAAAATGTTGTAAATCAGATGAAAACTGAAAGCCGTACACTTTTTTGAACAGTGCATTCCACTTTCGAGACACTGTGCGGCCTAAGGATCCATGTCTGACTAAATGATGTCATAGGGACGTCTAATGTCTTACAGACGTCCTGAGGATATAAGTCGTTTAATCATTTAAATGTCGTAAACATCATTTAAACAGACATTAATGTCCTAAAGGCGTCTTTGTGACGTCCTAAAGATGACTAATGCTCCCACATTCATTAAGATGTCCAAAAGACATCCTTAAGATGTCTTTAAAACATAACATGATCGTGGTCCAACAGTTGGATTGCCATAAAAATCCTGAAGACATCCTTAGGATGTTAGGCGCCTTTTCAACGTCTCAAGGATCCATGGTCGACTTATTGATGTCTTCGGGACGTCTGTTGTCCCAAAAAAGTCCTGAAGACATAAGTTGTCCCTAGTATATAGAAGCCCTAAAGACATCCTTAGGACTTTAGACGTATTTTCAACGTCCCAAGGATACATGACCGACTTATTGATATCCTAGGGACGTCTAATGTCCTAAAGACATCTTAAAGACATAAGTTGTCCCTAGGATATAGAAGTCTTAAAGACATCCTTAGGACTTTAGACGTATTTTCAACAACCCAAGGATCCATGGCCAACTTATTGATATTTTAGAGACGCCTAATGTCCTAAAGACGTCTTGAGGACATATTTCTTCCCCAGGACATCATTTAGAAGAATATGAATGTCCTAAAGACGTCTGTAGGATGTCCTAAAGACGATTAACGTCCCCATGCTCATTGAGATGTCCTAAATACGGATTTAAGAGATGAGACGTCCCAGGACCGCCCCAAAGACGTCAAAAAACGTTCTTTTGCCCACTGGGTGAAAAATCTCATTTTCACCCTTACCTGCTCAAAATCCGTGATGCGTTCGTAATTATTGGTAGTGTTACAAAAATCTCCATAAAACAGAGTTTTATCACCGACAGTTGTATTAACATCGCTCTGAAAATTCTTTTTTAAGATACGGCGCAAGAGTTCATCGAACCACTGTCGATCAATATCGTTTATTAGACGGTCGCTGAATACTCTGATATTTTCGTGGTACCACAGAACAAGCAGCTGGTCTACTACCTGTTAGATGGAAATTCAAGAATTCATTGTTGATGTTTTAAAATCCAGCTAGACTCTACGAATAATTATTAATTATTAATTATTAATTATTAATCAACCTGAGCCAAAGTTTCACTTGTGAATTAAATTATAAGTTTTCATAAATAAACCTTACCTGAAGTTTACTCGGGTCTGACATGAGCATTCCTTGAAACACTTTACTGAGATCGCGCAAATTGAATGTATAATGTGATTTTTCTGGCGTAGGTAATAGTTCTCGACTTATTGTTGAGAAAACTTGCAGGGTAGCTTCTAATAACGGTTGGAGCATTTTCTCGAATTCAGCATTTCTCGACAGCCAAGATTGTAATATGGCAGAAAATATGGCTCTCTATAGAATAGTATTGGCATATGTTAAATCATATTTTAAAGAGTAATTATTAAATAAATAATAAATGGTTTTAAAAAATAACATTTAATACCAAGATATGGGT
>JBAGKK010276653.1:0-20595 GCA_037177015.1 Euceroptres primus | reverse complement strand
ACTTCCGTGGTTCACAATCCAATGAACTCACCTATCAGGTAGCGAGCCATAGGAACGAGGATTTCAGCTCGTAACACAAACTTGCCGGCCGCGCTTGCTACCGGTATGTGGTCGAACTAATCTCATGCCGTATCTAGGACCATATCTTTGATATTTTCTAAAAATATGATTACTTTATGAAAGAAATGGTTTTCTGAGCAACCAGAGAATAATTTACAGAACTTAAAGAGGAAATATTTTCTATTTTTAAAAAATTTTCCAATTTTTTAAAAGAATGAACAATAAATTGCAAATTTTATTTTTTAAGGTTGATTTTATTTTTCAGTTTATTTTAATCGCAGTGAAAAATCTTCCATCCTCCGATTCGTGTAGTTTAAATATCGAAGCTATCTTCGATAAAAGTTTTAATATTCGATAAAAGTTTTAATATTAAAAAATGCTTAAAGCAAGAAATGCAAGAAATTACATACCGGCTTTTAGGTTATAAAATGAGCAAACTTACGTAAGTTTGAAGTTTCCACGGCGATCGAGGAAATGAAGCACAAAACTTCAAGAGACACAATTAAGCTAATGAAACTCATTGCAGAACGCATTTTTCTAGAAAAATATATATCTTTTCGTTCTTTTATAAAGACTTCTTGAAAATCTAACCTCTTTCATGGCAACAACTCAAAAACCGCGTAAACCGCA
Organism: Euceroptres primus; assembly: GCA_037177015.1. Lineage (NCBI taxonomy): Eukaryota > Metazoa > Arthropoda > Insecta > Hymenoptera > Figitidae > Euceroptres > Euceroptres primus. The sequence goes on along the minus strand of JBAGKK010276653.1, from coordinate 19,905 downwards.
AACTGAAATGAAGTTGTGTGCGAATATTTGAATTTATTTTTACGTGAAGAGAACTGCGAATCGAAAATAAAAGAAACATGATTCAAAAAAAGGCGCGAATTCACACTTTGTACCGGCCAGTTCCGTCAAAACGTCAACAGTGACAGAAAAAGAGATGTAATTCTGTGATATGCACACAAAAATTTAAATTTTGTTTATCATAAGAATCCTGGAAAGTCATGAGTCAATTTATTACAGTGCAAGGTAAAAAATTTTCCTTAATTATTTTGTTTCTTATCGTGATGCGAAACATAACCTCTAATTTTTAAATAAATTAAAAATATTTTCTTTTCTAAAATACTTTTCTCCTTTTAATTATATTGAAACAATTTTCTGTGCGGAATATATAAGAATCTATATTTAAAAGATATATTTAATAAATTTTGAATAATTTATTGTCATCAATTTTATTGTTTAATAAAGTTCCTATTCAAAAATTACAATTGAATATTTTAGTCGGACAATGTGGAAATCAAATAGGTTCTGCCTTTTGGCCATTAGTATTACACGAATATGGAATTCGAATAACAAACAACGAAGTTAATTTTCTGAAGACTCAAAAAAACTATACTAAAAATGTAAATGATCTTTGCGATGCATTTAATAGCTTTTTCCATGTACCAAGCTTAAACAGCGATTTAGCTTTTAAAACTGTAGCAGATTTAGTTTCAGCTAAAGTTAAAGCAAGGGTATGAAATAATTTAAATTAATTTTTCACTAAAAAGCGTATTTTAAATTTTTATATTCATATTCTATACTGTTTTATTATTTAAACAGGCGGTTTTAATCGATATGGAGGACAGTGTCGTGGCTCGATTCAAGCAAGGTCCTTTACGAAACTTATTCGATCAAACTTGCACTGTTACAAATTATCCAGGATCAGCAAATAATTGGTAACCATATTTTGAAACACAAGCATTTATTTATTTTATGTCAAATGAAGATCTTAATTATAATAATCGTCAGTTTCTTCCATTTAAAATGATTTATTGATATTTAACATTTACTGAAAGATATTGTACTTTTTTATTAGGGCGGTTGGTTATTATACGCACGGAGAAGAATATCACGATCAAATATGCGAAACAATCAGGAAAGTTGTTGAAAAGTGCGATTGTCTACACGGATTTCTGGTGACACATTCTCTCGGAGGTGGAACGGGTTCTGGATTAGGAACAGCTACTTTGAAAATGTTAGATGACAATTACCCTCACGTGGATAGGTACTTCTATGTACATTTAAAAGATTTAGTATATAGATTACAATTACCCTCACGTAGATAGGTACTTCTATATACATTTAAAAAATCAAGTATATAGATCAATTTAGAAAAACTCAAATTTTAAGAAAGCCATATTTTAAAATAGTACTTTAATTTTCCATTGTTATTCAACAGATTTGTATCCTGTGTATACCCTGCAAGCACTCAAGATGTAATTACATCTCCCTACAATGTACTCATGGCCACCAAAGAACTTACAGATCATGCAACTTGTGTTTTTCCAGCAGAAAATAAGGCTCTCCAAGATATTTGTTATACTCAGATGAACAAAAAGGAAAACTCCGACCAAGCAAAATATAATGCTTCATGTAGACCCTTCCAAGATATGAATAGTATCATCGTTAACATGCTTCTACACTTGACCAGGTTTCACTATCAAAAATTTTGTCTTATTTGATGTTATATTATTAGATTAGTTTCAAATTTCTATTTTTCTAACAGTGGTTCGAGATTTTCTGGAAATTTAAATACGGATATGAACGAGTTAGCAACGAACCTTGTTCCGTATCCTCAGTTGCATTATATATTCAGCAGCGTGAGTCCTGTAACTTTAACAGCGCCAACGATTACCGTTACTCAAAAGACTAAGTACGATATTGTTTTCAAAGTAATTGCTTATTAAGTCTTTAAAAAAGCTGATGTGTCCTATTAATCGTGGTGTATCTTCTTAATCATAAACTCTAAAGGTTCCTGGATGAATTATTCACGATAGCGTGGTCTAGAAGCAATCAGTTGATTAAAGTGGATCCCCTACAATCCGATTCTGTGGTTCTCGGCGCAGCTCACATTATAAGAGGCGATGCTTCTCTGACTGATATAAGAAAGAATATCGAAAGGTAAATCTAATGTAAATATCAAATATTACTGAGATTTTCTTTTATCTCTGAATGTAAATTTTCCTATAGCGAAATTGTAGATTTCAGAGCAAAGCCAGGTTCACAGATTGGAGCAAAGAAGCAATGAAAGTTGGTTTGTGTTCAGTTCCTCCAGCAGGACATCCTGCATCGCTTCTGAGTCTCATCAACTCAACGTCGATGTCTTCGATGCTAAAGGACGTTGTTCACCAATTTGATAAACTCTATAAAAAGAAGGTACAACTAAAATGAAAATCCTAAAAGTGAAAATGAAGATTCTAACATTTTTTTAAAATGCATTTTTCTCAGGCCCACGTTCATCATTACCTGCAAGTCGATAATTTCGAAGAGGATCACTTTCGAGAGAGTCGAAACAGCGCAATGAATGTATACGAAGGATATACGGAACTTCAAAATCAGGAACCTGTCAATGAACCTAGACTGCGACTGATTTAGATTTCTAAAAGAAAGTAATTTCTACTCTTCAACAGGAACGTAGCTATAAGCATATTTTATTTCTACTCCCTTTTGTATAATGCAAAGTTGATCAAATCTTAAATTTAACTGAAAATAATATATTTTATACACATAGTTAAAAGAAACAAAGCAGTTAGTTGTAAAAAGCATGTACCAGTTGTGACACGTTCAGAGAAATTCTCTACTTTATGCTTTATAAGACAAGTGCTCTTTGAAAAGTGTCTTGACTCGTATCGAGTATTCAAGAGTCTTTGGGCGTATTTTGAAGAGTTGACACGCAATACAGAGACTTAGAAAATAAAAATTAACTCGCTGGTATCTGTGGCAAGCCGAATTCATCCACCAAGACTCCATCCTGTAAATAGAAATGTTTGAGAAATATACTTATTTTAATAACAACGAAACTATACTGACTTAATGTATATAACTGTTACCTTATTCCTCACTGAAGCAGCTCCTGGCTCTTTGTCAGGTGCACTTGGTGCTTTGATAGCATCATCTAGGTATGAAGTATCTTCATCCAAGGCAAGATCATCACCTAGAGCAGCAAGTTCTGCTTCCAATTCATCGTCATCGATTTCAGGCGTTCCATAACTGCGACCCATTGCTTCTTGTACTTCGTTCGCTTCTTCCAACATATCTGCTAAATCGTCGTGCATATCCTGAAAAATATTCGTTTAACAATTTGATTTACTTAAACTGTAGACAGTGACCTTGACAATGCAATCGGACTGGTTAATTTTATCAATTAAGCAATTGATATTAAAAATTAGAAATTTATGAACCTCTATTTGATCGATGTTAATGTTCTTGAATTCCTTCTGCATTTGTTTCACACCGTCTTTCATAGCAACGACAGTAGCTTGAGTGTCTTTCAGAGTTTGTGTAGCATAATTCGTTTGCTCCATGTTGAAAGCTTGTTGCCTCAAGTTATCTACCTGGGATTCATACATTTTTCGCTGTTTAAGAACTCGCAAGGCTTTAGCTTTTACAGCATTCTTTGCTGGCCCTTCTCTCATTTTTACCATTTGGTCCTTGTATTTCTTAAGCTCTGCATCTAATTTTGCTATTTTCTTTTCCGCCGAGTCTGCTCTACTGTCGACCTACAATAAAGTTCAACTTGAAGTTCAAATAAATAAAATAAAGTGAAATAAATCCAAAATTCTGGAATAAAGAAAAATGAAAATTGAAATAAAGAGGAACAAATAGTTATTTCATAGTTTTTAAGCATTCAAGTAGAAAAATATATATTATATATCAATATAACGTAATCAATTTCTCAGCAGTTTTACACTGACCTTGAGAAGTTTCTATTGCCATTCTATAATCTTCAAAATAATTTTACAAAGAAACAGATGAAAATCATTCTGTGATACTAATAACAAAATATAGAAAACAGTACTATAGGGCAAAAGAAAGTATTTTTGTTAAATTTCGAAAATTTTAAATAATTAATTCTATGGTGTAAAACGTCATCACGTATTAGTTTATCTTTATTAGATTAAGTAGACATAAATGAAGCAGCAATATAAAGAAATAAATTAAAATTCACAAAATTCGACGTTAAAATTGATAATTGAAGTAATTAACTCATCGTATTCTTACGCAAAATGATTACCTGAGCATGAATCACATTTTATAAGTTTGAGGTTAGGTAATTCATTATAAATACTATTTAAATCGTACTTACCCCAGCAATACAGTCAGTGATACTTGGTGGCGGTTCTTTTGCCTTAGCACGACCAAACAATCTGTTCATTTTCAAAAATTAAGAGTTATATCGTCGAGAATGAAGTAGAAAAACGATTTTTTGACAAAAGCACTTTTTCCAAGAAATGTCAAAACGCAACATGGATGATTTATACGTCACAAGAATCACGTGACTTCGTCTTTGAGGTTAGCAAACAAATTTCAGGGAGGCAACATTCCATTTAAATTTTAAAATAAAAAATATCTGAAAAAATATATACATGAATGAATAAATTGGATTTCGATTTGAAATATTTCCTTTCAGTTATTTCTACTTGATAAAATATCATAAACTATTATATGGATCAAATTAGTTTGGTTTAAACAAAGATAGAATAATATCTTTGGTTTAAATAAAAATACTGATAGCAGACGACGGCATTGAGAAATGAAATCAGCTGATTTTGACAGCAATAGCGACTTGAAAGCAACTTGATCTGTCAATCGCGTAAATCTGTTCGAATCTCATCCTTCTGTGTTATGTTTATCACAAGATATTAATCAAGATATTATTTATTTATTTTTCTAGTCATGTCCGACATTTTCATAATATATTTTAATCCCAGTGCAATTCAAAGTTTAAAATTGAATCCTAACCTCCATACAACACTTTTTTAGTTGAGTTTTTAAGCATATTTTATATAGGAAAAATCTTTTAACTCCGTTTTCGGAAGTAAATTTGAAAAATCAAGATGGAAATAGTGAAACAAGAATTAGAAGTGCCAGGCGAATATTTAAAATTGACGGATGAAAGAATTTGTGCAACTGTACACAGAAGTTGGCTGACTAGTTTCTTGAGTGTCGGTTCTCTTAATTTTATTAAACATGAACGACTTTCTTCTGATGAAATAGCTGCACAGCCATCTGTTGAACAATTGGGATCCAACTGGCTGCAAATTTACATAAAGGTTGGATACATTTGTCTTCATAAATTGGTATTATTTTAAGATTTAAGTTTCTGCTTTTGAGGTTAGATTTATTTGTTATGAATAATTGTTGCTATATAGAATCGTGTTCAATTTTTGTGTGTAATTTTGTAACAAAAAATACACTTCAGAAATTACTTTAACACTTGATTACCAGTTTGGAGTAACAAAATTGCTCTTTCATTTTCTGAAAACATTACCTATCATTTAGTTTCTAAAAAATTAGGTTTGATTTTATAATGTTTTCTTAATTTGTTTAATATTCTAGATTTATGAGAAACAAAATAAAAATTCAATCCCTTTACCGAGAGGGAGACCAACTGGAAATTCCAAAGTACATACGGATCTTATCTTCGCCCAAGTCTTGCACTACGTAGCAGATACTAATTACCGAAATTTATGGAAGGAATCATACAAAAAGTATCATAGTAAGTGCCTCGTATCTTAAAAGTACTTCACTTCAATAACAGAGAGAAAAAAAAATCTCAGCAGACAAGAAGAAAATTTTCTAAATTTCTTTTAATGTAAACTTCCAATCACCAGGTCCATGGACTAATTTCGATCAAAGGGAACAATTAAACATAAATGCTAATACGACTGACGTGCAAGTAATGCAAGAGATACTAACTCGAATTTATGGTTGCACGATAGTTCAAGTTGAAAAAGGTAAAATAACGTCGGTAAAACCAGGCTTGAAATCTCAAACGCACTGTAATTTATTACCTGTGCTACTCGCAATCGAAACGCCTTCTGCCTTCTTAACATTACATGAGCAAACAGCACAATATTCCGTTCGAGAGTGAGTGCTTATTTTAATTTACTTCTTTAATAAATTTTTTTGTTTTGTTTAAATCTTGTCCATTCCTCTCGGCTTATGCGAAAGGATGATTTGACTTAAATTTTTCAACCTGCATTTTAGATGCGTTACCTACAGTCCCGCGGCATTATCCACGTGCTACGCAAAACCTCTCTTTCTCATATATCAGTTGCTTCGCCTCTCTAGAGATCTGCACGACCTGGGCCTAGTCCTGGGTGAAGTCACGCTTAGCGATGTATTGCTTATGGATAATCTTACCATACAGGTATTAAATTTTTCTCCTAAGAATTCTTTTTATTTTCAAGATTGGTTTTCTCTTCAAAATTGCTTTTATCTTCAGAAAAATTCTAGATTTTCATATGATCTTCTGAAAATTCAAATCTTTTAACTCCCTCGCTTTTTTTGCACCAGGTACTGCCAAAGTTAAGCGACAATATTTACCTGTGGTCTGATTCTAGTCCCACGAGTGCTTCTGCAATAAAGAGCAAAAGTTTCTCGAAATATTACGATTCGACCAAAGATACAAAGACAGAAGCTGGAGAGACAGGAACTCCTGAATTCGGAGCTAAAGAAAGTATTGAAAAACTCTGCGAACTTTGGGTCCATGGTGTTATCAGTAATTTCGATTATCTCACTGCTCTAAATAATTTAGCTGGAAGAAGATATGGCGACCCTAGTTGCCATCATGTTATGCCCTGGGTGACGGACTTCTCGTCGAGGTACGGAGGAAACTGGAGAGACTTAACAAAATCCAAATTTAGACTAAATAAAGGAGACAGGCAACTGGATCTTACCTTCGATTCTGAGTCTTCAGAAGTAAGAAAAATATAAAATACGAAGAGAAATTTAAGCGCATTGAGTCTTATTTTAATTTTAAATATATTTAAATATATTTTAATTTTGAAAATATTTATATTAGGTGGGTCATCACGTTTCCGATGTTCTTTCGGAGATTACTTACTACGTTTACCTTTCGAGAAGATATTCCAGATCCGTTTTGTGCAAACATGTCAGACCTTTCTGGGTGCCAGGAGAATATCCAGTTTCTATACAGAGAATGCATGATTGGAGTCCGGACGAGTGCATTCCACAATTTTTCAAAGACCCGAATGTCTTTAAAGTGAGTCTTGAAATTTGGAAAATTAATTATGTCTTTTAAGATATTCCCGTTACTGATATTTTCTCTTTTTGTAGTCGATTCATGAAGATTTGCCGGATCTGGGGATTCCTGCTTGGGCGACATCTCCCGAAGACTTTGTGGAGAAACATCGCGAGGCTTTGGAAAGCTTGTATGTTTCAGAAAGGTTACATCATTGGATAGATTTGACTTTTGGATACAAGTAAGGGACTTTATTAAATTCTATTGAGGCTAGTTTAAATGTTATATCGCAACTGTGAAGCTTTTTTTGTAAATAAAACTAAAATCAACATATTATTTACAGACTTTCTGGATCAGCAGCAGTAAAGTCGAAAAACGTGTGCCTGCAATTAGTGGATAATCACACAAGTCTAACAAATTCAGGTGTCGTGCAATTATTCACACAACCTCATCCGCAAAAAATTGTTCCTTCTCCCTATTGGAGCAAAAGTCCTCCAAGAATCCGATTAGCGAATCCGAATGGAAAAACGGGCCTGAGTAAGTTATTCTATATATATAAAATTTCTAAAGAGAAAATAATAAACTGAAAATTATGAATTAAATTTTTGTAGAAACTGATCGATCTGGTGAGAAAGTGAGTGAAGACGAGGATCACAGTTCAGGTATCGAAGAGGAAGAAATTCATATTGCAGCTTCCAATGCTGCGAGATCTTCTCCTTTGGCTTTGAGTCGATTACTCAGCAGATCTAGAGGATCTTTACTGTCGACTGAGGACTCTTCTAAACTCGAAAAAGCTGCTCCTCAGACGATATTTCTACCCAAGGATTACAATCCCATTTCTGCGATCGTTCAGGTGGAGACTATGCATTCTTTTATGAATAAAGTCAGTCAGAAAATATACACGCCGAAAATGACGACTTCAGACGGAGCTGCAAACTACAAACAGGTGATTTTCTTCATAATTAAAATATATTAGAATATAACACAGGAATCACAGTCAGTCCTTCATTTCCCTTTTTTTAAACCTATTTTCCCCCTTTTTTCCCTCTTTTATTCTTAAAATCCTCTAAAGATCCTTTATTTTAGAATTTAATGATTTTTCTCTCTTTTTTCCAAGAATTATGAGAAACAAAAACATATCATTTTCAAAACCTCATTTAATGTTTTCTGGAATTTTCCATAATTCCCAGATCTTCTAAACTCTTCCATAATAAACTAAAATCTTCTAGGTTTTTGCAGAATCTTTTAGAATCCTCCAAAATCTACAATAGTCTTCCAAAAATTTTGTAAATCCTCTAACATCTTTAAAATTTATCTGAAATCTGTAAAAAAAATGTTCAAAATAATCGTCTTAACATTTCCAGAAATCTTCAGAATCTTTTAGAATCCTCCAAATCTATAAAAGACTCCTAAAATCCTCTAGAATTTTCCATACTTATTTGAAATCTGTAAAAATTTCCCAAAATATTCAAAAATGTTCTAGAATCTTTTCAAATCATCTAAATTTTTCTGGATTCTTCCATAATCTTTTAAAATCTTCTGGTTTTTCCTATAAGAATAATAATCTCTTAAAAACTTATAGAATATCCCAAAATTCTTTAATATTTTATAAAATGTATTAAACTGTTCTAGAATCTTCTAGAATCCTCCAGGACTTCCAGAATTCTGCATAATAATTTAGGACTCTCTAAAATCTACGAGACTCCCGAAATTGTCTCAAATCTTTTAGAATCTTCAAAATTTATCTGAAATCTGTAAAAAATTTCCAAAATATTCGAGACTGTTCTTGAATCTTCTAAACTTTTCCAGAAACGTTCAAAACTTATTTGAAATATAAGAAAATTTTCCAAAATATTTGAAACTGTTCTAAAATTATTTAGAATCATCTAGATTCTTCTGGATTCTTCTATAATCTTTTAGTATCTCCTGAGTCCTCTTACAAGAATAACAATCTTTTAAAAGTTAAAAATTATCCCAAAATTCTTTAGTATTTTACAAAATGTAATCGAATGTTAGAATCTTCTAGAATTCTGAAGAATATTCTGAACTCCAGAATTTCCAGAATTCTGCATAATCATTTAGAAGCCCCTAAAATCTACAAAAGAATCCCATAATCTTGAAGAATCTTCTAGACTGTTTTCAGAATGGTTTCAGAATTTGAAATAGGCAACAAAAAAATCTGGAAAAGACCAGGAGGATTCTAAAAGATTCTAAAACAGTGTAGAATATTTTTGAAACTTATAATAGATATTGGACAATTTTTGAAGATTTTAGAAGCCTCTCAAAAAGTCTTGACGTCTCTGTAAGAGTTTAAAAGATGCCGCGAAAAATTTTAAATGCCGTAGAAAATTCTGGAGGATTTTAAAAGATTTTGGAAGAATCAAGAAATCTCTGAAAGATTCTAAAACATTCTAAAAAATCTAAAAGATTGTAAAAGATATTTGAAATTTTAGAAGCTTAACCAAATTTAACGAATCTTATGAAAAATTAAAAATATTCTAGATGATTTTTAAAAGGTCGAAAAGTTCAGAAGATTTCATTGAAGGATTTTAGAAAATTCTAGAGAGTTCCAAAATTTCAGAAAGTTTAGAAATTTGTGGAAAGTGAAGTTTAACATCTAATGATGGAATATAATATAATTGGTTAGTAAAATTAAACAAGAACATATCACTTTCAAAAACTTATTCAATGTTTTTTGGAATTTTCCATAATTTCCAAATCTTCTAATCTCTTCCATAATAAACTAAAATCTTCTAGGTTTTTGCAGAATCTTTTAGAATCCTCCAAAATCTATAAAAGACTCATTAAAATCCTCTAGAATTTTCCATCCTTATCTGAAATCTGTAAAAATTTCCCAAAATATTCAAAAATGTTCTAGAATCTTCGAAAATCATCTAGATTTTTCTGGATTCTTCCATAATCTTTTAGAATCTTCTGCTTTTTCCTATAAAAATAATAATCTTTTAAAAGCTTAAAGAATATCCCAAAATTCTTTTATATTTCATAAAATGTACTAGACTGTTCTAGAATCTTCTAGAATCCTCCAGAATTTCCAGAATTCTGCCTAATAATTTAGGACTCTCTAAAATCTACGAGACTCCCGAAATTGTCTCGAATCTTTTAGAATCTTCAAAATTTATCTGAAATCTGTAAAAAAATTTCCAAAATATTCGAGACTGTTCTTGAGTCTTCTAAACGTTTCCAGAAACGTTCAAAACTTATTTGAAATATATGAAAATTCTCCAAAATATTCGAAACTGTTCCAAAAGTTTTTAGAGTCATGTAGATTCTTCTGGATTCTTCTATAATCTTTTACTATACTATAGTAATAACAATCTTTTGAAAGTTATAGAATATCCCAAAATTCTTTAATATTTTACAAAATATACTCGAATGTTAGAATCTTCTAGAATTCTGAAGAATATTCTGAACTCCAGAATTTCCAGAATTCTGCATAATCATTTGAAACCCCCTAAAATCTACAAAAGAATCCCATAATCTTGAGGAATCTTCTAGACTGTTTTCAGAATAGTTTCAGAATTTTAAAATAGGCAACAAAAAAATCTGGAAAAGACCAGGAGGATTTTAAAAGATTCTAAAACAGTGAAGAATATTTTTGAAACTTATAATAGATATTGGAATATTTTTGAAGATTTTATAAGCCTCTCAAAAAGTCTTGACGTCTCCGTAAGAGTTTAAAAGATTGCTCGAAAAATTTTAAATGCCATAGAAAATTCTGGAGAATTTTAGAAGATTTTGGAAAAATCGTGAAATCTCTGGAAGATTCTAAAGCATTCTAAAAAATCTAAAAGATTGTAAAGGATTTTGAGAGATTTTAGAAGATCTAACCAAATTTAAGGAATCTTATGAAAAATTAAAAATATTCTAGATGATTTTTAAAATGTCGAAAAGTTCAGAAGATCTCATTGAAGGATTTTAGAAAATTTTAGAGAGTTCCAAAGATTCAGAAAGTTTAGAAATTTATGGAAAGTGAAATTTAACATCTAATGATGGAATATTATTTTTGTTTTTATAAAATTTGATTTTCCTTATAAAAATGTTGGAGTTATTAACATTTTCTGCTTCCCTTGGTATTTTTAAAACCAAAGAAATCCCCTTTGAACTACTGAACCGCTGTGATCAACATATCTCTTTTAAATCACTAAACTTAAATTGCTAGAGAAGATAAAAATTCTGAGATTTAAAAATATCCAGTAAAAATACAGTTGATCTTGTCATTTCCTGAATAGGTCGTGGCAAGTCGAAGAATCAGGGAGCAGCAAATCTTGGGTTGCCTAATCGTGGAAATATTTCTCTCTGAAAAATTCCGTGCGACCTGGAATATGGAGAAGGTCTCTTTCGAAAATCGCCTCGCTGTGTGTTTGAACATTTTGAAATCGTCACCAGAATCTTTGCCTAGATGTGTGAGAAACGCAGTGGCATTGTTATTACAAGTAAATGTGATACCAAAGACTGAGAATCTTGATTGTACAGAGACTAATGGTCGATTCGATTCCAGTGAGAATTCCTTTCGTTATCCAACTGTAACACACATGGGACTTCCACCACCTTCTGCTCATCAGTTTCTTCAGCCTGTTCTCTCCGGAAGTCTTTTCCCTTCCTCAAAATATTTTCGACATCTCTTTAACGTCATAGAGATGATTCAAGAATATAATCTTCTCGTGAGAGAACTGAATTTCGTGACTCATAGAGGGGAAGAGACTGAAGCTATAAACAAGACGAGGCTTAGATATCTTTGTAAAATTAGCGAGTGCAAGGTAAAAGCAGTGGCGAGAGAACTTGAGAGACTTTTGTCAAATACTGGAATTGATGCAGAGGCAAGTTTGCAGCTGATCGTTCCACATGTGAGGCAGATTATGGAGGAATCTTATAGTGCAGTTCTTGCTGCTTGGCATCTTTTTGATCCTATTTCTAGGTAATTTCATTGGCCTTTGATTCAAAATAGAATAATTGCTTCTAACTTAACTTCAGTCATTTTATTTATTTATTTATTCATATTTTACAGAGCATTGGGTCCAAGAGGTACAGCAGAAATCTTTCTGGTTCCAATCGTAAAATTATATGAAAATGGATCTGTTATAGATACTTTGTCTCTGACTGATATCCTTCCATTGGGATCGTTAGCGAAATTTAAAACAATGAGGCTGTACCACAGAAGCTTTCTTTTGAAGTTAATGGTTAGGCTGGGGCTGCGTCGATTTTTAGAGAATTTTATCACGCCCTTAGTAGAAGCTGTGGGTGGATATCGCGATCATTTGATGGGATCTTCGATTTCCAATGTACATAGAACTGGAAATCTAAAGTAAGTTGCTTTTATTAGATTTGATGATAATTTTTGTTAGTGTTAAACAACTTACTCAATAATTCTTGTGTTTTTTTTAACTTTGAAGGACCTGCAATTTAAGTGGAAGCTGCGGAGATGGAGAAGCAATTTTGTCTCCATTGGATGAAGATTCATCTGTTGAATCTGAAAATAATGTCCTGACAAGTTGTGGAAGTAAAAGTCACGATTATTACGTGAGCAGTTCTGCCAATGATAATGATGTTGAAGGTTTGAAATTATATTTTTTAGAAGATTTATAATATTAATAAATCTTTTTTCAATTCTTTGAACTATTTATTCAACTTTCAGAGGTATTCACAATGGACACAGAAGATCCTCTGTCACCGTCTGGAAGCAATGTTTCAAACTACAACCCCGACTTTCACATAGAGCTCAATTTGAATCTCAATGACGATTTTAGCGAAGATACAATAAAATGTTCGCCATCTAGTACCGTTCAATCGCCCACAATTCCAATACCAAAGCGATTAGACACCAGTGTAAGCAGATCTGTGATAGACTTCAATAGCATTGGCTGCAATGTAGGCAGCAAAACTTCCAGCGAAGATGCTCCGCTCGGTAGTTCTTACACGATAAGCATTCCAGAAGAGGCTTTAACGAGCAATACTCTTTCCGTAGATTTTGAAACCCCTCGAGCTTCAAGAATGCAAGCGGAAGTTTCTGAAAAATTAAGGGAGAGGGAAGATGATGTTCAAGTGGAACACAGTCACAGGAAATTTGTTCCAGTCGAGTGCAAAGTCTCAGAAATGAGTACAGAATCTGTAATCTGGTTATCTCATCGTTTGGGTCCCGTTTTAACAGCGAGGTATTTATCCCGAAATCTTTTGAGGATGCTGACCCTCTGTTATGCAGGGAGAGAAAATCTTTCGCCAGCAGTTTTAGAAGACAGTGAAAGTGGTGACGATGGCGATTGGACGATTGTTGCTGGCGATGTAAATGCTTCAAAAATTTTGGAATGTCTCTCTGCAATCGTAGGTTTGTATTTTGCTTCTTCTCATTATTTTTTTAATTCTCAAGTCAGTTTTCAGACTTCAGTTGCTTTTCTAAATTTCCAGGGATCACAGTCAGTGCCCTATTCCTCTTTGCCCTATATTTTCCCCTGTTATTCTCAAATTTGCTCAAATTTCCTTAAAATCTCTTTATTTGAAAATTTTATTCCCTTTCCCCACTTTTTTTATTTTTATTTTATTTAGAGTTCCGTTTAATTTTCAAAAAATTATGAGAAATAGAAACTTATGACATTCAGAAACTCTTTCAATGTTTTTTGAAATGTCCCATAATTTCCAAATTTTCAAACCTTGTAAGCTTTTTCATAACCGACTAAAATCTTCTAGGTTTTTCCAGAATAGAATCTACAATCTACAAATACTCCGAAAAGCTCCTAAAATCCTTTAGAATCTTTAAAATTTATAAATTTTCATAAATTATAATTTTATAAATTTAAAATTTATTTAAAATCCCTAAAAATTCTCAAAAATATTGGATATTTCAGAATCTTCCTGAAACTCTGTAAATTTGTTGAATCTTTGAAAAAAAATCTAAAAGTGACTAGAAATTTTTTAGAAGTTTATGGCAGAATTCAAAAGAATTTTGAGGATTCTAAACGATTCTGAAACAGTGTAGAATACTTTTGAAGATTATAATAGATTTGGGGGTGTTTTTAAAGATTTTAGAAGATTCCGAAAGAAACTTAGATATCTCTGTAAGAGTTAAAAAATTACTGGAAAATTTTAGAAGGTCCTAAAAAGTGCTGGAGGATTTTAGAAGATGTTTAAAGAATCAGGAAGTCACTGGAAGATTCTAAAACATTCTAAAAAATCTAGACTGTAGAGGATTTTGCGTACCTGTATGGAAAATTTAAAATAGGATTCTAAAGGAAAAAATTTTTTTCCTTTTTTCTTAAAAAAATCCCCTTTTTCGAAAAAGAGATCCTCTATTTTCACTAAAATTGAACTACTGAACCTCTGTGATCCCTCAATTTCATTTAAATTCTATAACATTCTATTATTTCAGGATTATATGGAGAGCAAATAGTGATATTACAATATTTCGCTCATGCTGCCGAACTTTTGCTTCTCTGTAGACGAAAACTGTCTCCGAATTTTGAAGGGGGTTTGGTTTCGTGTCTTTCTCTCGTTATTAACATCACTTCTTGCCTCAGCGATTCTACTTTAATGGACACTCTCCAAGTAAGAACTCAAAATTTTTAACATTTTTAAATGTAGGTATTGATAGTTAGATTAGCTAATTTTGTTTCTTTTATTTTTCTTTTATATTTTTTTTCACAGGAAACGATAGTGAAAGCTATTTTACATCCTAGTATTAGAATACTCTCAACGACGAGGTACACGTTTCCCAATGGAGCAATCGCGCGTGCTACATTGGCTGAAAAGTATCTTCAAGCACTTTACATTCTCAGTGCACGTTTAGGAGTAATAATGACAAAAAGTCACTTGGCCGTTCCAATTCAACGATTTTTTCTGGCTTTCGATAAAGTCTTTTATATCAGCAACAATGCGGCGAAAATCGTGAGTCAGAAATCGTCTGTGAAGGATGATGATACGAGGTAAGTAATTTTTTAATTCAATTTCATATCAAATTACTTTCCAACTCAAAGTGGCCTTTTGGGTCAGTAGAGGTGCTACAGGGAAAACTTGGGGACTTAAAACCAAGGTAGTATACTGGTTATATACAATGATAATCAGACCAATAATTACATATGCTTCATTGATATGGGTATCAAGGACGAAATTAGCGGGCTGTGTAAATCAACTGCATAGCCTGCAGAGAATGTTTTGTCTAGTAATCTCCGGATCAATGAAACCTGCACCGACTGCATCACTGGAGGTACTATTGGGCTTGTCACCATTAAACCTGCTTGTGAAAAAGCAGGCATCGATGGAAGCATATAGACTAATGGTGAAAGGCCCCAGGGATGCGATTAAAAGGATACACATGAGTAGGTCTCGGAGAAATACTCTATCAAAATGATGTCTTTGACATGGAATCTGACTGTATGGTCGAAAAACTCTCGTTCATGAATCCCTTTAAAGTGATATTCTCAGGAAGGAAAGTTTGGTATGATGAACAGCAAAGAGAGGCAATATTTAAACCGGGAGGACTCATCTGGTACACAGATGGATCCAAAGACTCCCAGGGCGCTGGAGCTGGAATCCATGGGAGAATGCCCAGGGCTGATATTACAATAGCACTTGGCAAATTCCCCACTGTATTTCAAGCTGAAATAATAAAATTAAAGCTTGTCTTGAGAGGATCTGTATACGGGAATATAAAGGCAAGCATATATACATTTGCTCTGATAGTCAAGTTGCACTTAAGGCTCTTGAGTCTCAAGAGATTACTTCCAAATTAGTATGGAACTGCCTTCAAGTTCTCCTTCATGTATCAGCAGGTAACTGGGTCAAATTGATCTAGGTACCCGGTCATGAGGGTATCATGGGAAACGAAGAGGCAAATGCGTTGGATAAAAAGGGAGCTTCAATGCCCCTTGTTGGACCTGAACCCTACTGTGGTATCTCGCATGCCGTCTCTAAAGGAGTGACTGAGGAGTAGATTCGGACCACACGTGCGAGACAATGGAAGGGGACCAAAGAACTGGTGCACTCAAAAAAGTACATTAATATGACATATACAAAGAGATCTAAAGATCTCATGAATTTGGAAAGGAAACAGTTAAAGGTTGTGGTAGAGTTATTAACTGGCCACTGCCATCCCATCTGAATAAACATTTGCACATATTGAGGGTTAAGGTCGAACCTAGGTGTCGTAAATGTGGCTACTGAAGAAACTGCGCATCACATACTGTGTGAGTGTAATGCGCTGGCAACACTCAAAGAAAGATATCTTGGGGATTACTTTTTAACCCCGGAAGAGTTTGATGACATTCCCTATAGAGCAATATACGCCTTCATGGCGAAGACTTGTCTATTGGGTGATGTTTAATGAAACGAGCATAGTACAATAGGTTTTACCGCAGTACTATAGGCCTTTTATTAGCCCTGCCTATGTAATAATAATAATAATAATAATTATTATTATTATTATACTTTCAAACTAGAAATTAATTAATAACTCTTTTGTTTTAGAAATAATGCTTTGTATACTGAGCATTCAACAGAAGGTGCCGTTGTTGAATTGGCGGATTCTTACTCTCCACCGATTGTAGAAGGTGATGAAAGCCTTGATCCACAGAGAAATAAAGTAAGATCATGAAACAGAATTTGGAAAAATTAAATAAAGTAACTGAAAAATGTTTTTGTGCAACTGATGTTTATTTTTCAGGCGTTTGAAGAACTAAAGACAGTTTTTACAGCAGAATTAGCTCACAAGGCTTACGTTCTTTTTTATCGTTTCTTCGGAGATGGATTTATGGAACAAATACTCAAGAATAATCAACTGATTCGGATTCTTTGTCAGGACCATGAACAGACCATGAGATTAACGTCTCCTGTCTCTGGTAAATCCATCACAATTACATTTGAATAGTTTGCTTTTTCAATATTAATTTAAAATTTAAATACTAAATTCTAATTTCTATAATTTATTTGAAGAGGATACTTTCAATGATGTGTTCCCCGACGAAAGTGAAGTTTCCGACCGTCAAGAATTCTTCGAAAAGGAAACTGGTTTCGGAAATATAGCTGTGATAGGGAATCGAATCGAAGTACAGGTACTAGAGACGAAATACAAATTAATTCTTTTAATCAGAATAGAATTAATATTTGGCTCTTTCAGAAGGACAACTTGTCACCTCAGTCTCAAACGTTTTCGGAAGGAGCAGCCACGATTCGAGAAGTGAATTCCTCTTCTATGGGTCGACAGCTACGGGGAAATTGGCTGGCATATTGGGAACACGAAATTGGCAGACCAGACAAAGATACCACTTTAAATATAAAGCAAATTAAACTTCAGACTTTCAGCGGCCACAGCAATAGTATCAGATCGATTTATGCTTTGGATAATGAAAATAGCTTCATGAGTGGATCGAGGGATAAAACTGTTAAACTCTGGAGCTTGAGAAGTCAGGTAATTCTCAACTTTTTGGCAATAATCCATACAGATTTTTCAAATCTGGAATTCTAACTTTAAAATTTATTTTCTGTTTCAAAGGGAGATGGAAGTACAGTTTCTTCTTGCCAGTTTACATATACAGGGCACAAAAAGTCAATTTTAGGGTTAATATTTCTTGAATCTCTGAGATACGCAGTTACCTGCGATGGCAATATTCATTGCTGGGATCCTTTTATGGGTTCGTTGTTAGGTTGTCCAGAAAGTCCTCGTCCAGTGCCTGTTAATACTCTTGCAGCAAATCCTGCTCCTTCGACTACTATACTCGCAGCTACAACAGACATCACCTTGAGAGTGATCGATTGTAGGACCTTCCAATACGTAAATGAAATGAAAGTACGTTTCAGATTTCCGAATAGAATGACTTTTCTTAAATTTCAATTAATTTTTAATTTCCGCCTAAAGAATTTCTACTTTTTCTTGTCAACTTGTTAAGAAAATCTTTTTATTCCAGGTGTCAATGAATCCTGCGGGTTTGATTCGATGCATCGCTGTGGCTCCAAGTGGACATTGGGTAGCTTTGGGTCAAGCTTCTGGTTTCCTAACTATTTTGGACATTCGTACTGGACTTATAATTTCCTCGTGGAAAGGCCATGATTGCGAAGTATTAATACTTTTCTCTTCAAACAAGTTTTTATTTAAAGCAAAAACTTTAAATCAACTAAGAACTTTTGATTTGTACTGAAATTAAAAATTACAGAAATTTCTGTGAAACTAAAGAATTTTACACGCTTTTCTGTAAAATCAACAGAAATATTAGTTAGATACATATTTAGATACATATGTTACAACATATTTTAAAATAGTTTCGCTTTTTTCTCCCCGAACCGAATTAAATATTTGATGGAAATTTTGCAGGTTTTACAGCTGCAAGTTTTAAATGAAACGACCTTGATCAGTTCTTCCTTGGACCAAACCATAGCCGCATGGAGTGCAATCGACGGAAAATTAAAATTCCACATGAAGTAAGCTGTCCTCTAAAAAGTAATTTGCTTGAAAATCCTGTCAATCTTTTGAGCGAACGCATTAATATTTTATCTTTTCAGAGGCGTCACAGAACCAGTTCATTGTCTTGCTATTTACGAACAGCAACTGGTCACAGGTACAACCGCGAATCGAATCGGCGTTTATGCGTCTGTGGACATTACTGCCCCTTATTCGTCCTCTAAATTAAGGTCAGACGCTTTCAAAGGTATAATGACTTCCTTGACTGTTCTACCTCTAAACAGGTTACTGCTTTTGGGTGCCGACAATGGCGTTATTACTTTACTCTGCTGAAGTAGTCTCAGCAAAATACGTTTAGGTAAGAATAAGAATTAGTGTACATAAAATGAAAACTCATACGTAAAAATCACTGTACATAAAATAAGTGTACATAAAATAACTGTAGATAGAAGATTACGGTTTGTTAAAATCTTAAAATCTTCAACTGCCGATCGCATTAGATCAAGGTAGTTGTTCTTAAACATTTTTTACCTTAAGCCATGTACAGTTTATAGGAGCAAGAACCATGTCTTTGTTATTAATATTTAATAGCAAATATTTTGTAATAAAATCAAGTTATTTATTAATGAAGGCATCAAATATAAAATTTACCAGCGAAATCCCTTCCGTAGTTCCTCTTAAAATTAAGCTCACCGCATGTTTACGTCCATTCTCACTTTCAAAACAGAGACTACCGTTTTTTGGGACAATTTGAATATTCCGACATCAGCTAGTATTTCTTTTGTATCGTTTTCAGTCGCATTTTCTAGAGCATCCAACAGCAACATCGCCGATCCCAAGAGCATATTTAATAACATACAGGCTTCTCGCATTCTGAAAACCAATCAGAATATTTATTTCTCAGAAAATGACTCTTGACACGATTTAGCAATTTAAGTAAAGGAAATTGATGTAGGTGAATTTTTACCGTGGAAAGTATGATTCTGGTTTGCTAGTGTAGAGTCCGAATAATGGAAACAAGTTTCGGACAATATCGTATTGTAACTGGGCTGCTCCTCCCGAATTGAATTTGTTAACTAGGACCACTTCTTCGAAAAAGTACTGAAAAATAATATTTTTATTGAAGCAGCTTTTTTTGTCTATTTATTTCAAATTTAAGGTTTCAAGTTTGAATCACTTATTTCAAAAATTATTGCAAGGTTTTTTTCGGTCTTACGGTCAAATAATTTAATTAATAAGACAAAATAAAGTATGTTAGAAACAT
>JBAGKK010276551.1:0-20595 GCA_037177015.1 Euceroptres primus | reverse complement strand
CGATCTAAAATAATGTAATAACTTATATTTATGATAGAAATTAGATAGTGTACATATGAACACCAAACGGTGAGATATTTTAGGCCATTGAATTCTGAAATCAATACAATGATAAAGCCTTAGCGAAATAACAGTAGATATCTGAATTAAAAAATATAGGTATATTATATCAGTTTGAATTTGATATAGTAACGATGAGAATATTCTTTTTGGCTTTTGAAATTTATCATTTACAATACTTTGATCAAAATAAGTACAGTTTCTCTGCAGTGTTCGTTGTTTTTAAATAAGACAGTAATATGTAATTAATTTTACATTTATATATATATATGTAACAATAGTGTGTATATTCTGTAATTAATAGAGGAATTTGTTCATTTCTTGATCCTGCGATGCCTAGAGGCTTTCTGAAATATTTTTACAATAGTTGATTTTGTCAAATCGTCAGAGAAAAAATTGTTATCGTGCCTCGCAGATTCTTAAGAGCTGAGTAAAATGAACAGCCTGAAGTTTTTATGCAGCGTTGTAATTCAGAGTATAGAAAATCAAAAGAGATAATGCTGTTAATTGTATGATTGAATTTTAATTTTGATAAATGATGTAAAAAGTAATACAGTTGCACTGAAATTATTGTTATAAATTTGTGCTGATTTTTACCTTGAGTCACTTATGAGATAGTGTAATCTGTTTTTCGATTTTTTAAACGTGTATGAAACAATGAAAAAAAGGTTTGGTTTTGAGAAAGCAGCAATTCATGGCTGTAATATACATGAGATTTGTTTGGGTGTCGAATTGTAAAAATTATTGTCACTGATGCGCACTCTTTATACCCTAAAGCCAAATTTAATATTAGTTTAAGGAATATTGGGAAAATAATTATATTTTTAAAAACGTTTAACGTTTTTAATGTTGTAACAATGAAGAGCGAATTGTAAATAGTAGATAGCCACAAAAGGATAAAGAGCCTTGATTTATTGGACGTGGGTCACCTTCCTTATTAATAAATATATACGAATTAAGTCCAATTACTTGATTGCTGTATCGGGAATAACTAAATCTGTGCTGTATATTTACTTTTTCAATACAAAAATCACTCAATTTTTCAGAATATTTTTCTTTCTTCCCTAACGCATTCCTAGATTTTAATAATTAAGAAAAGATATTTAAATAATGTTATGCATTCAAAAACATTTTATACAAATTTTGTGGAATTGTATGTACAAAAGCCTGAAGGCTTGTTTATTATTGAATGAAATATATTTATGAAACAAAACAATTTTTTATTACTGTAATCAGGGTTACCAGACGTCCCGGATTTCCGGGACATGTCCCGGATTTGGGCTTCTGTCCCGGAGTCCCGGATTTTTTTTGAAAATCATCAAAATGTCCCGGATTCCGGAAAACCTGATTTTTTTCTAAAGAAAAAAATTTTTTTTTGTAAACTAGAAACGTGGTGCAATACTACGACATCTGTCGTTATTTCATTTAATTGTACATCAGGGTCTACAGTATCTAAGTATAATTCAGATATATGTTTTTCCTCTCATGTAAGCAACTTTAATCAATAACGATGACACGATGAAACAAAATGTAGACCTTTTTTTTTTTTTTTAGCTCTTACAAGTGTCCCGGATTTTGAACCGACCAATCTGGTAACCCTGACTGTAATAAATGTTTTATTTTATATAGTATTTATTAAAATTAGGATATTTTTGTTTTGTGAAATAAAATAAAAGTAGTGAGAATTGAAAAGTAGAGCTTTCTAGATTGATTACTGATTATTTAATTTTCAAAACAGGCGACCTTAAAATCCTGAGATCCTGAAACCTTAGAATCCTACTTTGTTAGAAATATAACTGACAGGCGAGAAGCCTATCTCCAGGCGAACCAATCATATTTCGACGATAAACTCTGTGGGTGAACAATTGATCGTCTTGAATTAATTAAAAATTTATCTTTTCACCTAAGTACTTATATTTACTTTATCAATATATAAAAATGGACTGCTGACTCCGTAGGAAAAACGCGTTTTTATATTATATAGTATTTCATGGAAAAATGTATTTTTTATTACTTTTAATTTTTTTATACTAATTTGAATTGGGCTTTTCTAGGTTTAGGTTATTTCATTTTCGCGCGAAATTCAAATAATGTTATTAGTTGAGTAGGTTTTAATAAAATTAGATATTTATGAGATTATAATTTGAAATTAAAAGTACAATGTAACACATTTTTGATTAAAAAGTTAATATAAGTAAAAAAATAAATATGATTTTTTAATTCAAATTCAAAATACTCATAAATGCTCAGTAAATGCTAAGAGCACAAAAAAGTCGAGCATATTCTCGAGCATATGCTCGTGCTCAAGAGAAGTTCTCCGAGCATTTAAACTTTTTAGAACACTAGTCAGTAGTCTATTTCTATATGTCGATGATTTACTTGCGTAAATGCTTTTATTTATTTTATTTCTTTTTTAACATCTTAAATTTTATTTCCCGCCAGACTTTTAACTTTCGATCGGTAAAGAAGGTTGGAAAAAATTTTGCCGCCAACATAATTTCTGGCGAGTGATCGTGTGTCAGATTCCTCAAATTCGATAGTTTAATGTCTTAAATTGGAAATTCAGAGTTTTTATACATACTTACGAAATGGCAAGTCTTTTAGATTTGTGTGAGCAATATTTCGATGCTCGTGATTTCTATGAAGTGTTAAAAATTCCAAAAACAGCAAATGAAAAACAAGGTAAGCTACTTTAACAACGAACATAACCTCTATAATTGCTTGGAAATGTTTCGTTTTCTTTTTTTTTTAGTATATAGTTAGAGTTATTACTATTTCCTACTTTTATAAAGTACTTTTACCTTCTTTAAGCTTTTATATTCTTTCCTGCCAATAAATATTAGTAATCGCGATCAGCAATTTAATTATGTGCATTTTGTCAAATTTTTTAAATTCTAAATTTGTAAATTTTTGTATTTCCTTGCCACGTTTATTCACAAAATTATCAGCAAATAGAAGGGTCTTGATCCTTTAATTATCCCTCACAAATATATAACCTAACGGTTACAATAAGTAGGTATTTTATTTGACTAGTTAACTATAATTTACAAACCTCATCACTGCACATCAGCTTTAAAATGTTTTTTTATACAATCCTCAGATTTCAAATTTAAACGTCCAATTTTGATATTAATTACTCTTTTTATACAATGCTTTCAGTGAAGAAGGCATATCACAAATTGTCCCTGCTGGTGCATCCGGATCGTGTTGAGGAGTCTGTGAAAATCGAAGCCACAGAAAAATTCAAAGTTCTTGGTAGAATTCATTCCATTCTCAGCGACAATGATAAACGCAAAATATACGACGAGACTGGACAATTCGATGAAGAAAGCGATGAAGCTGTTATGCGCAATTGGGCGGATTATTGGCGTACACTTTTTAAACCAATCACCGTCAAAGACATTAAGGATTATGAACAGAATTACAAGGGATCTGAGGCTGAAATAAAAGACTTGAAAAGGGCTTATATGGATAGTAAGTACTATTTTTTATGTAACATCAATCGGGCTATGTTTTAATTTTTAATTTGAAACTGAAGTAAATCGAAATCATGCACAAAGAAAAATCTTCAAGATCATTTATCCTTTTTAGGCAAAGGTAACATGGATTACATTCTGGAAGCCGTTCCTTTCACAAACTGCGACGAAGAACCTCGTCTGCACGCTATAATTGAAGATTTAATTGCTCGAGAGGAAGTACCGGAATATAAATCTTTCACTCAAGAAGATGAAAAGAAGAAGCAACGGCGAAAACGGAAGGTAAATACTTTGAAAAACTCAATATGAAATGAAAAGTAATCATTGTCCTATCTTGAACAAAACTCGTATTTTCGTATTTTTGCAGTCAATATGAAATTTTATGGTAGTGCTAAAATACTAAACGCAAAAAAAACGGATCTAATTCATTTCGCGTTTCAAATTTCACTGTTGAAAGGTTTGTAAGGAACACTTGACATGAGTAATGCCTTCATTTGATAAGTTTCTATTTCCATCTGTTATTCGCGAGCATCAAATTTGAACTTCCGTCAGTTTGAACAAGTACGGCTACTAATAGTGCTATTTTCCAGCTTCTCTATTTTTACTAATAGTACCTCTTGATGATCAGAAATGCAGTAGGAGGAGAATAAAAGACAAAGTAAGAAAGATTCGCGCGAAAGAGAGGGAGAGTCAGAAGGTGGAAGTAGGGCGGGAGGGAATGTAGCAGTAAATAAATATCTCGGTAACGCTACAACAGAGTTCAGTCTTATGCGGGTAGCACTCGATTGATTTATCACTCATTACCTCCAAAGCATCCTAAAGTTACTCCTTTAATATGATAACCAGTATTTAAATCACTTGCGCAACACTATTGTAAGTCGTCTTACAGTTGATGTTTCTCGAATATGTGAAGTTTGCTTACTATCTTCGCAAAATTGGAACTACCGCAAATAGTGACTAGCCTTCAAATTCTACAAACAACTCGAAATTCTCAAGATTTTGAACTCGACAGTGGTACCTACACTTGGATAAAAAATGGCTCGAACGATCCTGCTTGTTTTTCTCATACTCCCGGCGATTCTAATCAGTTACGTATCAGGAGCCTGCTTTCACGTGGAGACACGTGATTTACTGGAGTACTCTTGCACTGGAGGCTACATCACTGACTTGAATTCAATTCCTGAAGGAGTTGAACGTCTGAAAATCTCAAGAATGCGAATTCCCATCATCACTCCTCACACGTTTTCTCGATTCAGTGAAAACTTGTTGGTCCTCAAATGCTCAGAATGCGACATAACCGACATTGAACCAAACTCTTTCAGCAGTCTTGCATATCTGCAGCAGCTAAGTTTGGACAACAATCGACTCACTTCCATAAAAGCCTCGTGGTTGGAGGGACTCAGAGATCTCAACTACCTGGATCTGACTTACAACCAAATAGAAAACATCGAAGACGAGGCTTTTGAATACCTAACAGAAGTTACTGACCTACGACTTTCCGGCAATCGACTCAAGTGTCTGAACCTCGACGCAATGTCTCGCATGGCAAATTTAAAGAGGATATTCCTGAATGATAACCCGAATTTTCAATGTCCCAATGCTGTAACAAAGTTCCTTCAAGATCGAAACGTCACCTTCCAAGAAGATGATACCTGGAGAACCATGACCCAGGATCTCGTTCAAGCTAGCCGAGGTAATCAGCAAGATTGGAGAACAAAGTCTTACTTTTATCCTACGACTACAATCCCTGCATATCGCGAGAGGCTCACAGACACCAGAAGGCCTCCAACTACCGAAATTCCATGGTCCACTTATCCTCAGTGGCCGACCACCACGGAATCTGATATCGCTCGACAAGATATCTTTCTTTCTCGAGGAAGCAGCGATTATACAAAACAATATACTCAGCAAACTTACACGCCTCCCATGGATCGAAACTGGATGACAACTCAACCTTCGAGACCATACTGGTCTTCTGACAGAACTACTGTTTACGTTCCAAGGTCACGTCCTGTGGAAACAACTTATCCAACAGAAGACATGTCTAGGCCAATGATTCCAGCCATGCCAATTGAAACTGTACACACTGCAAGACCAAAGGGCGTTCATCAACAATCCGGATATGTTCCCCAGGTGACCGATTTAAAAGAGGTGGAAAACTATCGCCAGTTTGAGGAGACTAGGACCGTTTCCGGTCCAGTGAAAGCGGAAACGGATAAACCATTGCCAGATTGTCCGAATTCTTCATCGGCGATCAGTGCAGTGATGCAAGTCACTTTATTATCCGTCCTTCTGTCGTTTTCTAAGATTGTCCTTGGTGATGGTCTTTAGATGCAAGGGACAGAGCGAAATTTTTTAACAGCCTCCAGTTTAGACTGCAAGATTAGCGAAAGCCAAATTCCGGGATCGCAAATATGCGCCGCGAGAGATTTAGACTAATTTTTATGTGATTCCGACGATCGATCGACCATGGGACCCACGACCTTTCGTCGTAAACCTGTGCGGGCATTTATAGTGAAACTTTATAATTCTTTGTGACTAAACTATCTGTAACATGTTATCTTAACGACACACGTAATGAAGACAATTAACCCATTCGAGGACAAGGTTTATAAACTCGTGCGAGGAAATTAATACATGCCGCAAAGTTTTTTATCGTGTCCTTCTTTTGAAGAAATGAAAGACTTGTCGAGATTTCACTGGAGATCGAGGTTCGATGATGTTTCAAATTATGGAGGGACCCATGCATTTTATTCTGTAGGTATATCACAGTTTTTGAAACTTATATCAGTTGCAGACTGTTTTAAATTTATTTTTACTAATCATTTATTAATATTCTATTACTTAGGAAACGCTTTTAATAATTTTTAAAAATCCGTCTCAGATATATTCATTTTTTTAAGGTAGTTGTCGTGCCAAAAATCAGGTTTTTGAAAAAAAAAGCTTTCTATGATTTTAAGAATTGAAATGATCTTAGTCATTCCTTACGAAAGAAAAAAATTATTTTTTATAAAAAAAGGTTAAAACTTACAAAAAAAAATTATTTTAATAATAGTTTTTGTGATTGCATTTTTTGTTACTGTCGCTTTTTGCCAATTTTTCAAAAATGGTTGAATTTTAATAAATAATATCTTATTTTTTCGGGGAAAACATTCTCTAAACTCTACTGTTTCTAATTTTGAAAATAAGTAAATAATCTTCAAATAAAATTATTTGTTTACAAAATTTTTTCTTAAAAATTTTTTTTAACAATTTCAGCCATAGAAAAGTTTACTTTCAAAATTGGAAGCAGCATAGTTGTACAGAATGTTTTCCCCGAAAAAATAAACCATCATTTATTAAAATTCAACCATTTTTCAAAAATTGGTATGAAGCGATATTTACAAAAAATTCAATTGTAAAATACATTGTTAAAATACATTTTTTTGTAAATTTAAAAATTTTTTCATTAAAAATAATGTTTTTTATTTGAAATGACATCATCAGTAATATTATTTTCATTCGTAAAATCATAGAAAACCTATGTTTTTCAGAGATCTGATTTTTGGCACGACAACTTACTTAATACGATTAAATTAATTTCATGCATATAATTTGAATTATTATTTTTAATATTTTCATATTAATAAGGGTATCAAGAATTTTGAGATAAATACATATTATATGAACCCGTATGAACCTCGCGATACTCCTTTGATGCTCTCATAAAATTAACTACTAATCAGGGACAGAGTTTGATTATCTCAGTTAAATGCAGCGTTGATACTTAAATTTTCTTACATACTGTACATACTGTAGAGTTAATTCTCACATTTATATGAATCTCTTATTCAACCTAGGTTAAATGGCTCCTATTTTTTTTTTGTGATTATTCTTTTTGTGGAATTTTATCTAAATTCAGAATTGAAAGACCACCCGTTTTTTTAAATTTTAACAATTTGAGAGAGATAATTTTTTTCTTAAATAGATTAAAAAAATAAACCCAAAATGAATTAATTTTGTCTATTTTTTGTAAAAAGAAGATATTTAAGAACCTATTTAAAGAAAATTTAAATTCCAATGTTTTCTTAAATTTTAAATAAGTCTAAAATAATAAATTTTTTTCAGTATTCTTTGGCTAATTTTAAAAGTAAGTTTCTGTAGAATCGTAACAACTTATTAGCATAATTGTGCAATTTTTTTCCTTGAATGGCACAAGTCAGTTAAAGTTAAAGCAAGAAAAAAAATATTTGAATTTTTCCAACTTTTTTGTGCCTTGTTTAACTTCTTGCGCCATGTATAATTATGGAAATTGAACATTAAAATGAACCCACGAATATTGAAAAAATTTTAGTATATCAGATGATGTTTTAAAAAATTAAGAAAACATTGAAATTTTCACTATTTTTGCAATATCTTCTTACAGAATTGATCCAATGATTTCATCATCTGAAAAAAGATATATTTATCCAATTAAAAATGGTTTAAATCAAATACAACAAAATTGCTCAAAAAGTGTCCCATTTTCATAAGGTTTCTATAAATTTTACAATTTCGAAGACTTTCAATTTTTATACATGTGTTTAAGTTTGGATGAGTTCTGCTTTGGACGGAATTGAAATCTTTCATGTTTTATTACTTTCAAATGCGAAGTTTCGAAATGTATAAAAAGTATTTAAACATTTTTTAAAAAATTGATTAGGAATTAATTTAACTCTTTTATCAATTCAAATTACACTGTACGTAATTCTTGAATGGAATGCATGAAAAAAGCGTTCTCTCGTCACTTGAGAAAAACTACATACTTTAAGGAGCAGTGCCCTCTCTTAACATACCAATCTGTAAAAGTATTGTTGTGTAGAACGCACTTCTATGCTCACACAACGATCTTTACTTGCTCATAGTCATTGCGAAGACCTTCGACGTGAGATGAATCTTATTCGCTTCGATTGATGCTGAACAAAAGTCATTGTGCGAATACATTACGTTCATGTAAACAGCCAACAACAGTCAGCAAAATCCTAAAATTCATATTTCAATCATACCACAAAAGTTTATCATTTAAACAAGTTTTATTTTAAATATGTTATCTTTTTGAATTTTGTTTTATTAGGAAAATATATTAGGAAAATTTCTACTTTTTAATACAAAAGTACTATTAGAAAAAGATCTGCAAATTATTGTAATCGAAAACTTTTGACTTTGACTGTAATCCCACGGTCCAGTCTAATTGTCATGATTTAAATTTAACCTACGTTAACTTGATACGCAAAATTTTTGTAAGACTGATCTTTATTCCAGAATGAATTCTTAAATTATTACTCACCGAGATCTTTTTTATTTGGATCCATGAAACTTAATTAAAATATGATTACATATTGCAAATAAGATAAGAAAAAAGAAGTATTCAATGAATTCATTCGTGGAGGATTGATTTAATCCATTGAAATTTTTTTAAATTAATGAAATGAAGAGCAATTTCATTTAATGCAATTAATCAATCAATTTTCTTCAGAGGTCGAAATCAGGTTGAATTTGAAAATTTTTGTAAAGCTTTTTTCCTCTCGTTACAGATCATTTCGATAGCAGTTTCAAGATAACTTTTTTCTTTCTAGTGCAAATGATGCTTCATCCAATAGCATTATTACTAGTACAGCTCATTGATATACATATAAGCCGGCCTTACTAAATTGAAATTAACGAGCGACGAGGGTCGCATTCCATCAGGAGTGACAATGGAATAATTACAAATGCCGTACTACATTGGCGTGATAATTATATAAGGACTCTGCTCGTTTGGCAGCGTATGCACTGTGTTCGAGACTTCGGCAGCTTCTTCTCTCAGTAACTAAATATAAAGGCTCAAACGGGACCACACAGTCAAGTTCGCGATGCCAGACAACTATCTAGAAAACGAGGAATTCATCGGAACTCCCGCTTCGCGAGGAAATCGCTACTTCCACCGCTTTCGGTTTATTTAATCGACGGAGATTTCGCAATCGGCAGCTTCAATGATTGAGACTTGCACCCGAGACGAAGATACGCCTCCAAGCTTTTTTTTTTCAAGCTAGGCGTAAATATCCTTGACTACCTCTACGAGCACTCATTGAACGGAACTATTGTAACGAGCAGCAAGGTTTATCTTTATCTCGATAAATGCTCGTTCTTAATACTCGTACATCTCGAAACAGTCTTACATATTTCAAAGGGCAGCGCTTACAATTTGCTCTGAATACCATAATGATGAGTTGTTATCGGATCATGCGGATATAAGTTGCGTGCTCTGTCCGTTTTCACATTTCCGTGCCCTTCGTGTGATTTTAGTTAGATGATTTCCGTCTTCCGGATTTTCAAACTCATGGCCAGACCTCCTAGCAGCCTAGCTCGCATGGTACCAGTTCAGATAGAACACGACCAAAGCGACTCAATGTCAGAGTCGCGAAATGCGACACTGCAAATAATTGAAGAGAACACGTGCTATCTGGGCCGCGACAACGCGTTACAGATGTCGCGTGCTTTTTGCTCTTTGAGTAGGTATTTAGCATCGGTTGTGATGAATTAGAAACAATCCGAGTTATGATAAACTCGCTCCCCGATAGTCATTTGTAGGCTTATAAAGACTTTCAGTGATGTCATGATGACACTACTTGGGAGCGTTTAACTTAAAATCATTTTGGAATTAACTGCAAATTAGGATCCGCAGTGCAGAGCACGCAAGTCTCCTGTTTCCTCTCTAACTATCTCATTGGGGAATAGTTTATTTAAATTTTCGTCTTGGGGAGAAATTATTTCGACTTATAAATGAAGCTAGGATGAATGAGCAAAAGGACATAAGTGCTAAAATTGTCGAAATAAGTTTTATTGACTTAGGCAGATACAATTTAAAAGAATAATTTAGAAATTTGAATTCTAAAAACAATAGGCATTAAAAAATTCTATTTAAAAATTGTACTACTTGGAATTGCAATTTGTTAGTAAGTTTTTATTATCCTCTTATGATAGTTTTGAAAAATGACGTACTGATGATTATGCGGTGACGTTAAATACTTTAAATAATTGTTTGTGAATGTTTACTTTTCATTGTGATGTGAGAAAAGGTTAAACGTAATTGCAGGATTTACAGTAAATCTACGTATTACAGAGGTGAATGCCGAGTAGAAATCTCTATCTTTGTATTCAGTATGTGTATCTTTCTTCTATGAAGGAAAAGGAACACTTTGTTTAAGACTTATGTCATATCATGCTGAATAAAATTTATGTGTACTTTCGCATTTCTGTATTATCGCGACATTATTTTTTTTATAAACACAACTTACATTAATAAATTTTACATTTTTCTATTTGACTTTTTCAAATGCTCTATCGTCAGGAATTATCAAACAATTTCTACTTTTAATCGATTGGCCTTATTTGGATCATTTGAAAAATATAAATTTTTTCTTCGAAAATGCATCGTGAAATGTTGAAAGGCACGCCTAATGTTACATTGGCCCTCTATATTAAATCAGAAAATTAAGAAAAATATACAAACAAATAATCGTTTATAATTTTAGATGTTAATTTTGGCTTTAGGGTCAGAATAAATAATTCAATTAATTTTTAATTGAACTAAACGTTTCGGCGCACAATGGTGGCCCTCATCAGTGGTTAATGTTTATTCTGGGAAAAACATTTACAAAAGATTTTTTAACAGGGACGCAATGTACGAATGTAGTTTAAATACGAAAATTATTTCAAATTTGGTTTAGTACAATCTTAAATATCTTTGGTAATATTTGCACAAAACTAAGAAAAAACTAAAACATAATTTTTAGTTTTTTTTTTAGTTTTGTGCAAACATTACCAAAGATATTTAAGGGGGTGTGATACGTTATGATGTCACGAATTACCGACGGGATATATAAAATATTGGGCAATCCTATTTTTAAACAAACAAAAATATCAAGTTGAAACTTAAGAGAATAATAGAAAATATGATAGGGCACGTCTGTTATGTGTCATTTTTTCAAAATTTAAAAAAAAATTATTTTGAAAATTTTTTTTTCAAAATTTTGAAAAAATGACATAAGAGATGTGCCCTATAATATTTTCTATCATTCTCTTAAGTTTCAACTTGATATCTTTGTTTGTTATACCCCGTCGGTAATTCGTGACATCATAACCCTTAACGTATCACACGCCTTTAAGATTGTACTAAACCAAATTTGAAATAATATCCGTATTTAAACTACATTCGTACACTGCGTCCCTGTTAAAAAATCTTTTGTAAATGTTTTTTCCAGAATGAACATTAACCATTGATGAGGGCCACCATTGTGCGCCGAAACGTTTCGTTTAATTAAAAATTAATTGAATTATTTATTATGACCCTAAAGCCAAAATTAATATCCAACATTATAAACGATTATTTTCATCGAGGGTCAATACAATTCCCCACTGAGAATACAAACGAATGTTTATTTACATATTGGTTTTGAGGTTGGTTTTCTATAATCTTATTTGAAAGTGAATCTATTAATACATCCATTCGATCTTGCAAAAACTGCTACTTCTAACAATCCCTTGTCAATCTCTGTCCTTGTGGTCACCCACGGATATCGATAAGGAGTAACAAATGGGCGTTCTAACTTTTCCGCGTCACGTGAATATTATACACAAGTTATATATTCCATACGCTGTCAATTCTAAGTAGTCAACATTTATGCATTCCAAGACATGCATCGTCACCGAGGTTTCTCTTTGACAGATTCATGTCCTAGAACCTATAGACATATAGATATGATCCCACTTGTCTCTTCGGTGCCAAATAAGGACAGACATTTTTATGGTTTTCTAAAGACCGATTTTTTTCGAAGGTGATTTACTGAAGCCTTCGTCATTTTTGCATATCTGCGTAAAACAATCTGAGCAAGGTTAATGGTTAACATTAGTCCTGTTATGAATTGAAACATATTCATTAAATGCAAATCATTTTCTGTATTTTACACCGAAGAAACAATTTAAACACTGTTCTTTCAGTATACGAATTAATGTTAGATTCAAGGTCTTTTGAAAATATTCAATTTATGTTTCATAATTTTCGAATCTAGTTATTACTTATTCCAGTTCAAGACATGACGAAATGATTTCGAAACACTATGCATCTAAGGACAATAATTAAAAGCTGACTTCATCCCTTTGTAATTAAATTATGACTTCGGTTTATGAAATAGTTTAAAATAGCTTTAAATTACATTATTACTTATCCATGTAGTCAATTAGAAATCAGGCAACAGCAAACTAATTTATTATGGATCAAAAATTATTTAACGGATTTTAAGATAGGTTCATCATTTTGCGAATTACAGGAAAATGGAGGATTATTGATAATATTGAAAGTGTTTTCACTATTATTTTGGAAATTATATTATTAGAAATTGGAAATTATTAGAAATAGTGGAAATCAAGTAGAAGCAAATCATGGTTTTGTTCTTAAATGAAATTCCATCAATATATTTTTTTTAATGTTTCAGATTTTTTTCTCTCTTTTTTCGCAAAAATGTTAGTTCTAGAATTCACAGCGGTTTATGTTGTTGATGTACTCGCCTACGCTATTACTTTGTGAGCGACTAGAACCATTGACCTAGAGAAAGGAGTGACACAATGATTGGGTAACGGACGCAACTGTTTTGTGTAAAATATTTCATGAGTCGGGCCGGAGAGTGACCGAGATCATTTTCGACTATGACGTTGGGCTTTCTTATTTTTCTGAAGCTCCTCAGTTGCTGACACCATCCAGTCTCGCCAATCGAATTCTGCGTATCGTTGTGCAATTCCTCGCCTAACATTAGGCCGCTGCATGGCAAGACTTGCCAGAAATTATAAATACCGGAATTTGCGCGGCTCTGATTTTTGGAGCAGGTCGTGTACGAAATGGAGCAATTGGTTATTGAGGCCGCATTTTTCAAGCGGCCTTCATTTTCGTCACAACGCTTGTGGAAACAATAGTAGGCTCCATCATCATCTCAGAATAGGCTTTTTTATGCCTTTCCAAAAAATCGTAAAACCCGATGTATAGAGGCTCGTTTGTTTCCTGACCGTGTAAAATTTTAACCCAATGTCTCGAATCATTCATTCAATAGTCTCAAGTGTTTTATGTAGTGTCATAAAACCCGAATCATTTATCGAAACAGTCTCGTTTCTCTTGACAATCCTTCAAGAATTTTATGATGCGTGACATCTTGAGCGACTTAAGTATCAATGTCAATACAAAATCTTGATCGGTTTTAGCAGTATGTCGCAAATCTTTAAATTCAAAAGCCAAATTGAATCATTTGTTCTGTACATGTTCCTCTATTGAGAAACTTGTTTAAAATTTATTTTCGACTGAATTAGGAGCAATATAAATGCGCAGTAGCACAATTTTTCATTACTGCTACGTGCTTTGCATGGTAAACGTTTTATGCAGTACACATATTGCATACTTGGGGTGATAATTACACATCATAAAATGGATGCTGAGGATTAACATTGACATAGTTTCTACGTCACATTCTTCGGACGTATACCCTGTATTATGTCCTACTTCATAACTACATTATACTGAATTGATAATAAACGCTAATGTGCAGTTTGTTATAATAATTATTTTTGAAGCAGTCTTTCGTTTAATATTCTAGACAATTCTAAACAATTCTTTACATTTCTCCTGTACAATTTTACATTTCTTCTGTTCAATTTTACATATCTTTGAGCAATTTTACGATTTAAGTACTTCGACTCGTAAGTGTGGTTGTTCTGGGTATTACAGGATAACAGAAACTAACAAAGATTACGTTCCCGGTTCTCAGGCATTGTGTAAAGAACGTTGATGATAAATGGTTTGTAATAGTCAAATTACCAATAATCTGGAAACTCACTGAACACCTAGAAGTGCTATTAACTTCGACCACGACACACTTTGTTATCGTCTTATTTTGATTTCTTGTCTCATCTCGTTCTTGGACTATTTTTATTTTCACAAATGATTGAAAATATTTTAAAATAACATAAATTTTAAATGCGTATACACAATTCCGTAAAAGTGATTGGTTTGGACGGGTTTCAAAATGAGGTACTTTAAAGTGAGTGCTTTCTACTTTGGAACAAGGCAGAAAAAAGTCGTAAAATGGTGCATGCCCCAATGTAATTTCCATAGTTAATTTAACCGATAGAATTAGTCAACCTAACTAAAAATATAGTTACCATAACTAAGAACTCTAGCTAGATCAACTATTTTCTCCAACCAAGTTTTTTATTTTCTCGATTTACCAGGAACTTTTTTTGTGCAAAACCGCAATTGGAAATTTCAATTCCTTGATAATTTTTCTGGTGGCGCTGCTCATATTATTGTGGTCAAAATATTAAATCAAAACTTTTATAAGAAAAAAATTGTATATCGACATTGAAAAATTGCAAATCTATCGTTTTAAACTTGAGATAATATGGTAAGTTCTTCTAAAGATAGCCATATTACTACAAACATTTACACTTTTATCTCACCTGCTGTGAATAAAGACAGTGCACATCCAGTCCCTGGACAACAGTACAAATCGATGACCTGCCTGTAACTTTAACTGTGGTTCTATAACAAGTTGATTCGCTCCTCTCAGAAATGTCTGCGTGGCGTGCTGTGCGATAATCTGAAGAGTAAGCACATGCATGATTTTGAGAATGAAAACATGCCGTACATTTTTCTAGTCTATCATAAAGCTATTCTATTTTAAAATATCAATGTGAGTAACTGTTGATACTAACTAGATTTAAAAAAACAGTGTCACAACCAGTTTATTTTTGTAAAGAAATTTCCGTAAATTTAATTTACGGAAATGGTTCTAATGAATTGAGAACTGCTTTTTGAGAAATGTACAATTTTTTATTATTTAAAGTTTTCTCTTTTAATAGTAGCATTTGTTCAAAACAATAGTAATTCCTTTTAAATGATTAATTGTCTGTTTTAAATTTCAGTGGGCCAAGGAAGCAGAGGAGGCTGAAAAACTGGAGAAGATGCTGAAAATTGAAGACGAGGAAAATGCAAATAAGAACGATTTGGCACTCGCAATTCAGAATCGTAATAAATCTCGGGCTGCCCAAGCTGATAGTTTCTTCGACTCTCTGATTGAAAAATATGCTAAAAAGTCTGAGAAATCATCCAAAACTAAGTCTCCGAAAACCGCGGCTAAATCACCCTCTAAGAGCACTAGAAAAAGCAAGAAGAAAACATAATTTGACCCAAAAAATTGTTTCGAGGTTCGAACGCTTTTTTTTCGCCTAAGTTATTGTTTCTAGAAAATTTGGCACTTTTGTAAGTTATATATTTCTAACTCAAGTATTGTTTTATGGTACACTTTATAATTAAATGTGTTCAGATTTTTCAAATGTTTTAGTATTTCCTTATATTCATCAAATGCAAATTTAAATCATTCCTTAAGAAGAATATATATTTTGTAACGAGTACAAATAGAAACAGTAGCTACATCTATTTGTTAAGAAATTAGTTTTCTCCTGCTTATGTTACATAAATCAAGACATTCTATTTCAGCTTAGAGTGAGGTAATGGATAAACATAGAGTTTTGTCTGTCGTTTTAGAGAGCTATAAATTTTAGGAAATATTTTAAGTTTATTTCTAATATTCTTACTTCCTTATGACACGCTTTTTATTTTTGAACTTGAATTTTATGTCTGAAGTCCAGCTTCTTTCAATTATCATCAGTATGTAAAGTTGGGATGCAGAAGACTCTGCTTTATCGACGTCGACAAAAATAGAAAACTTCTTTTGAATTTTATTTATCAAGCGCTCGATTCAAAGCAGATTTAAAACCGGTAGGATAAGTAGTTTCTTCTGTAGACATTTTCTTTAAACAACAAGCAAGTGGATCTCACAAATTTCATTCTCTTAGTACTATAATTCCTAATTAATATTAAATTAATATGAAGACAAATAATATTAAATCTTTGAAAACTCTATTTTATATTATTTCTTGATTAGTAACTACATCTTAAAAGTTCTTAATATCTATTTATTGATTTTTAACAATAATGGGAAGAATATTTTATATTCATACTTTAGATTCAGGAAATGCTAGATTAGATAAGCTAAGAAAAATATATATCAATCTTGATAATTTCAGGATTTAAACGGTTAAAGCTGAAAATAAGTGTTACAACTTTTTAGAGTAATGGCGCCGTTTCAGTCACCAGGTCACTTTGGTTACAGCTGATTGTGAGACGAGAAATTCGCTGAATGCAACAGCATTCACATAGGTGAGGGTGAGGCCAGTCTCGTGTTACGTCTGAACCACACATCACAATCGGGTGAACACGTCTTTATATTATTTAAAAAATCAAAGAGAGAATTTAAAAAGTTTAAAAATTAAAACACAAATTCTGGTTAAATCGAAAGGCCCTTTTAGTTTTCCAGATATGATTTCAGATTCAATGCCAAAGCATCTGGTAGAATATAATTAAAAATAGGAATCGTAATTCATTTCAATTTATACAAAAAGTGTTCAAAATTTAAATGCACCTTCATTGAATGGCAAAAATAGATTAAATTTTCATCCAGTGAAAATTATATTCAATTTTTGTCAAAAAAGTATCTAAGGAAATTTAGATCCAACACAATTTACCAGTTTTCAAATTTGAAGGCTATCGAATATCTAAATTTAAAGCACTTCAATTAAATGCTTCCAAATTTGACAATTGTGTTTATTTAAAATATTGAAACTTGGAAGCACTCGAATATAGAAACTTTAAAATGTGAGACTGCTTGAATTTCGGAGAATCCAAATTTGAAGACACTTGAATTGAAAATTGAATTCATCTCTATAAAAATTCATTAAGGGTTTTTGATACATAATGATGTCACGAATTACCGACCGATTTTTTATTTATATTCAACGGGTTTATTAAGAGAGAAATGTAAACATAATGATGAAATGTGAGGAATATATCAAGGAATCGATGTCTGGTGCTTTTCAATTTTTATTTTGAAAAAAAATTATTTTTGTAAATATTTTTTTTGAAATAAAAACTGCAACGCACCAGACATCGATGCCCAAATATATTATTTATTATTTCCCAAAATTTCAGCATTATATTTTTTCATTTCTCTCTTAAACCCGCTGAATGTAAATAAAAAATTGGTCGGTAATTCGTGACGTCATTATGTATCACATACTCTTAATTTGAATGCTTTGAAAAATAAAAATTATGAAGTTTTGAAAGAAATCAAACGCAACACCCGTTATACATACGACACCGCTACATGTTCACGAGTGAGCCACCACCTTATTATTTATCGATGTGTGGTACAAACATAGGTAGGAAAGTGTAAACCACCATTATTCTTACTGAGACGTGTAATGGGAGATCCGATTTAACTTTACAAAAGCATTGAAACACAATGGAGTAGAGCCCAAAACAATTTTTACTGGTATAATCAGTAATTAGATTGAGATAATGTTACATATAATCTAACCACTCCGCACTACTCAATTCGAAAACAATGGATAAACTCCTAGAAGAAAAAATGAGACAAGTGATGTAAAAAATGAAAATAATTATAATTAGATTACATTTACAAAATAATAAATAACATGAGTATTTTTATTAATAAGAAATTACATGAAACGCTCTTCACATCTACATAGTACTTTTGATATCATTTTAAATTAAAATCTTATCTTAAGTATATGTACGTAAATCGTCCATCAAATTCTGCGCTATTAATATTGAAGAAAGTTAACTCTCGTTGCGTTATACATATGAATTATTCTTGACACCTACTCAAATTGGCGATATTTTAAATTAAAATCTTATAACTTTCTAAATACATATTTGCCATGCCTCCATTAAATTGTACTATTATTAAAACTTACTGAAAGGTAACTGAGACAAGGGGTATTTTATAACTTTTCATATGTAATAATCCAAATTAATAATTCTGAAAATCAGTCGATAGGATTGATAAGAATTTAATTGAAAAAGTTTGAATTCCTTTCTTAATAGCAGATACACCTGTGAGGTAAAAAAAAAAAAAATGTGTGGAGGAAAATAGGCGCGTGCAGGTTGGGAAATTGAAGAGAAAAATCTGGCATAATGTGTCGTAGATTCTTCTTATACGTATATAGCAAGACTTTGAATGGAGTGGCCGTGCATATGAAATGAGTTAGAAGGAGACGAACGGAATAAATAAAAGAGACCGTTTGTTGACATAGGCAAATGAAGTGCCCCTTTACAAACAGTACACGTTACGTACAATAGGATGTAAAATGATTTATCATGTTTATGCATAACACGCGTGAATACATTTAAAGTGTATTATTCACTTATATCAGTGCATACAAGATGAATAATGGCCCTGCCCTTCAATTTCACCAACTTTATACTCAACCGTCGTCTCATTGTGTGTTCCTTAATCGTCACTTTTTAATTTTCAAACAAAGTCCACATTTCTACTTTCTATCTCCTATAATTTGAAATAATCTGATTGAAAATTGCAGAAATTTTAAAATGAAAATAAAAAAAAAAATTTCATACCAATATCTGTGATTGGGCATGTATCGGACCTGACATTAGCCAATTTTTTTCAGACATCCCATTCACAAACCAATAATTTAAATTTAAATTTAAAGAATTTAAATTTAAAAAATTTTAATTTAAATTTAAATTTAAAGAGAAATTGGACATCGAATTGGACAAAAAGTTAATGCCGTTTAGTGGAAATGCATATTTAATAATGTAGAGTATGTTTAACTTGAAAAATTGCAAGTTTAATGAGCAGTTGGTACTATAAAAGTATGATTTTCCATTTAAAATAATATTTAAAGTAAAAAAATGACATTTTTCGGTAACAAAATTCAACATTTTTGACATTGAGTGTACGACTGCTTAACCTAACGCCAAAGAAGTCACTAAAATGTAAATTGCGATTTATGTATTAATATGGAATAAATATAATCCCAAAGCAGTTAAGAATCCGATATAATTAAATTATTTCATAATTTGATTTTTATTAGCGATAATAATTAAATTTTTCATTTTTAAAATTGGCTAATTAACGTAGCAACACCGCAGCCTAGTTCTTATTTTTGTCAAGTGTTGGTAGCATTGTCGATCAGCTGAGAAAACAGCTGAAAATTCTGTGATTGGCTGAGAAGCAAAAGTATTACAGGTATTCTACCTACATTTACCGACAGAAAAGTAACTACACTGAAATCGCTGTTGAAGGGCGCTCTGGATAGGCCTTACAGGAATTAGTTTATGGGTGAGTGTGTGTTAGTTTGTGGGTGAGGAGTCTAAGGGGACGAGAAAAGTTGAGCTCGGGGCTCAGCGGTGTCGCGTAAGTAGCGTAGCAACAAAGTGCGCAGTAGTGACGTAGTAGTCTAAGCTCTAAGCGTCGGTTCGCATCAGTTCGTTTTCAGTGTTTTGGTTATGCGTTATGAGTAATAGTTCATAAATAATAACTAAATCAAACTTAACAGTAAAGTAAACGTTAAATCAAACTTATATTTAAAAAATATTTTTCACTCGTGACAAAAATCAAACATAAATAGTTCATACTGCTCTGACTTGTTTACGTTTAGAGACCGCTCGATTTAGTCCAAGGCCATTGGCAACCCTTGAAACCGGCCTTAAATCGAGCTTTCAGTGTACTTTCTTTACAGTTGTTTACAGCGCTGCCACGTTTCCTCTCCGTATTTCACAAAAACAGACATTTTCTTCGTTAAATTAATTGATTCCTCCATAATTAGCTAGTAAGTGTAAGTGGAATTTATTAAAATCTATAATTTAATTCTTTATCTCGATAATATATTTTTTCAAAAACTCCTGTGATTTTATTCTATTAGTTTTTCAATTATCAAGATTATTAGACACTGTTTCTCCAAAAGAGACCGTGTTAAAATTAATAAATTATCAATTACTAAACTATTTAGTGAAAAATTCTAAAATTTTGTGTGCTCTTTTAATAAATTAAAAGACGTCATTCCTTAAATTTTCAAAATTTTT
The DNA here is from genome assembly GCA_037177015.1 of Euceroptres primus. Classification (NCBI taxonomy): domain Eukaryota; kingdom Metazoa; phylum Arthropoda; class Insecta; order Hymenoptera; family Figitidae; genus Euceroptres; species Euceroptres primus. The sequence continues at coordinate 51 of JBAGKK010276551.1, read as the reverse complement.
TGTGATTTCCTTATGCCTGTCCAATTTGTCCTTAAATTATTATTTATATTA
>JBAGKK010276450.1:0-20595 GCA_037177015.1 Euceroptres primus | reverse complement strand
TTAGCATAATAAGAACAGATAAAATTCCGATATTTCTGAATACCTAAAATATAAATCGGTTTGCGAGGTCGCAACAATACATTTGAAACACGTAAAACGAGCAATCCCGTACTTACAATCTTCATAATCACAAACAAAGTATCTCTTCTGTCTTTCATGAAAGGTATTTTTCAGATTGTTTCTGAGAAGTTAATTTATGAAGGAGAAAATCTCAGAAAAGATGGATACCTGAATACCCATCAGAAAAGATGGGTTAAGTAAAGTATTGAATGCAACGATGTATAGTGATAATGAGATGCCACTTGGATAAAGTAGATGCAGGTGCAGGATATTATCAATTTTAGTAAGGAAATTATGCTTCTCTAATGTCATGTAATATCATGAAAAAAATTTATTCTTCACTTCTTCAAAGAGGAAGCTTTGAAATTGTGACAACTTCAAAAATTAAGGACCCACATCAAAGAACCATTAATCCGAGCGGCAGAATCTGTAATCCAGGCCTTCAATTTTTAAATTCGTTTAATTGAACGTACTTCAGTTTACAAATGTCTAATATAAAGTTCTAAGCAATTGTCCGGAAACATGTGGGTGTGTGTGTTTTTCGCTTTTGAACTCTTATTATTATCATAATTAAAAAATAATCTTGAAGAAAGGACTTGTATTGACCCACAATTAATTCTTTTTTACTGGCCAAGGTGTGTATACTATTTTTCTGCTCAACGACGCCAGAAAGCGGCAACTTCGTTTAGCGCAGCAAGCGGGAAGTTGACGCTTTCTGGCCGGAGGGCAGAAAAATAATAAATAGATGTTGTTGGTAAATTGGTTTTAGGGTCTAAAGATAAGAAAAATCAATGTCATTGAATCTCAGACGTATCGGCCTCGAATGTGGGCCCTCATCAGTGATATATTTCTGAAATATAATGACAAAAAATGTTTGTTTATAGAAAAAAAAATTTTGTAATGCATAACAAATTTTTAAACAGATTTAAAATAAGATTGAAAGGAATTGTTTTCTTTTTAAAACACTTTTGCAAAAAAAACTGTTGTTTAAAACGACTAAATACCATTCGATATGTTTGTTTAAAAAAAGCCAATTTACCAACATTTATTATTAAAAGATGTTTGAAAAAAATTATACGCATATCAAAAATTTCCTTTTGTGTCAAACAAATTTTTGTTTGACACACTTTTAACACTTTGTTCAATACGAGATTTTCTTTGAAGAGATTATTTTTAGATAATATCGCTTTCCTTGAAGAATGAAATCTTTTTTCCTTGTAGAATAAAATCTAAAGCCGGAACTACATTAATTTTTTATTTAACTCGTAACGGAAACAACCCTTGTCCCAGTCCTTTCTGATGAAATTTTTGTTCCTATTTAAATTTGGAAATAGCACGAACTGAATTCAAAATGAAAGAAGTGTGTTCTTCTAAGACATTTTGGGGTTCTAAGACATCTTCTCACGAGTAACCTATTAGATCTACGCATCACGCACACATAATGCCCGCGGTTGTTGACCGTCTTCATCGTGGTTATTGTCACTGTGGAGGTTGATGATGGGCGGCAAACCCAAGTCGAATAGTCACATCTCCGTGCGTGGTTTCCGGTCACCATTTCCTTCCATCGTTAATGATCTGAAAAGTGCTGCCATCTTGGCTCAGGTGGATAGCATATGCACTTTAAAAGTTTAGAAAATAATGGGCAATCTGCCAGATGTACAACAGAAAACAGTCTAACGGGATCCAGATTTCATCTGGAGCAGAGCATTGATATGAGAAAGTTATACAATTCATGGGAGAGCATGCTGGTATTGATTTTGGGTCCAGGAAGTAATTTTATGCTTCGTCGCCTCTTCATCTTTGGGCCCTCACTTTCCTTTTCAAGAAGGCGCCAACACTCAATTGAATTTCTTCATTTTTTATACTGGACACATATTTCAATTATACTCAATTTATTTCTTTGAAATGTGACATAAAGTATAAGTGACATAATTTATGCTACATTTAATTTTTATATCCTCATCACTTTTAATACTTATTACATGTTTACATGTATAATTCCTAAATTTTAAGAGAATGTAAAATGACGAAGACTTCTTTTAAAATAAATGGCGTGTCTCTGATGATAACACTAAAAAATAAAGTACATCTTGAGCCAGAAATACAGTTTATTTAGCAGCAAAAATGATCAGATTATTGAAATAAAAATTATGTCAATCACAGTAAATCGCGGGTCATTATTTTAATCTGCAGCGATATTATTTTTATGGAAAGTAGATCATTATTTTATTGACACAGTCTATTATGTTTTTTTTTCATTTTGTTGTTGAAAAACAAATATTCTTATTTGAAGAATATTCTTAAGATTAGCTTTTTTCAGTGCAGGGATTTTCTGTGATTTTGATGTAAAATTAATTTAAAATTGCATAATCTGGAACGAAAGTTATCATTTCTTTTAACTGGCATCTATATTTTCAAATATTTTTACTAAATACACTGACCACCGGATTGACGGCACACTGATCGAGGGCACCGTTCACGTTTCACTGATTCTGTCTCCCCCCCGAGCGTCCCTTGACCGGCCTACATCGCTCGGTCAATCAGGGCCGCCAGACGTTGTTTACATCACGACTCTCTGCGAATTTACTTTTGTACGTTCAGAGACTATATACGCGGTCCTGAAGACTGCTCGCTCGAAAAGGGTCGAATCGATTGACCCCCGAGCCGTGCCGTCAATCCGGTGGTCAGTGTAACTCTAAAATCTGATATTACAAGTCTTCTGTGAAGATTTGATTACGAGTATGTTTTCCTTTTCATCTTATTATGTATTTTTGAGAAACGAAGAAACAAAGGGAAATACCATTTTCAAAATTAGAATATAATGGAAATTTTCGTGGAAAGTACGCCAGGGAATATATGATATGCCTAAACCTAAACTCGTGTTTGCCTAGCAGTAGCTATATTATGACAAGTCTGAAAGGTTCATGTGTAAGTTGTAAGATGCGCCACGCTGGTACCTGGAATTGCTGTTTAGTCTGTTCTTCTCCCCTGCGAAGGCATCCTAATCTTCAAAGGAAAATATTTCGATTCGCAAGAGTTAATAATAACTGCACCCACATTTGCACAACAGAAGCACATGCCAGCTAAACTGAAGACTACACTGATATCTTTAATTTTTCTGCATTTTTTTAAATTTGACGAAAGTTTGTTACCACTGAAAAAACCAGTTGTTTAATCCAATTAAAATTGGGAAAAACAAAAAAATTGATTTAAACCAATTGTTACTTGAATTAAACAAATTCTGTTTGAATCAAATAAATTTTGTGTAAATTAAATATATTAGATTATACATCTTATTTAAAAGATTTATTTAATTTAAATAAATTTTGTTCAACACAAAACAAAACATGTTTCATTCAAATAAAAGTTTTTTGGACCATTTTTAATTAGATTAAACAAATATTTTTCCCAGCTTTGAATAAAATTGTTAAGGCCAATTTTGTTAGTAAAATATTGTTTTTCTCTTTTATTATAGTTTATTAATTAAAATAACCATTTTATTGGTTGATGTCAGAAAAATCACAGTCATGCACCTGTATCTATAAACAGAAGCTTCGGTAACATCATATAGGAGGCAGGTGAGTAAAGGGTGCTTGTAATTATGTCGTCACGGTACTTGCCCTTTTAGGAACGCACCTGCAACCAACAAAATAGAAACGTGCATAAATGCTTTTACGTATGCAATTACATAAATTGAAGAAATTATGAACAGTGAGCAAATTTTTTAAATTGAACAAAACGTTAAATATGCATTCCAAGAAAAGCTCATAAAAAGTCAACATATTCTGCAGACTTACTGATAAGTAAATTAATGGAAATATCATAATCGCAGTTACATTATTTTATTTTCAGTACATTTCTCATAAGTTTAATGTTCAATTTTTGAATTATAAATCTTATGTCTTACATATTTTTATATACACAATTTTTTTTATATACGCCGTTAATTTTCACTCATCAGAATATAAAATTGCTTTTAATAGAAATATTTCAGCTATAATTTGAAGTCGCATTTACATATCTGCACGTAATATATAATCTGTGCGTTCATAATAATGTCAAAATTTTCTGGCTGATTGAGGGATTTGGAAAATTCAAACTGTTCTATAAACTGTGATCCCGAATTATTGTGTTATTAGGAAAGATGTAGAGCTACTTATGTGGAGAGTTTACGAGTGCAAATCGACGATTCCGCGACAGAGTTGCAAATCTCCTTGTAGTGAGGACGTGTATGTTTATTATCATTTGGAGGGAGAAAGAGGGGGGCGTTCCTTAGAATATGCCCACCTCCTCTCCTTCTTAGAGTGTGTACTTTGCGGTGCATTGCTCGTTGCGCAAACATACGATTTACCATACAGTAGTATTCTGTAAAAGAAAATAAATGTAAATTCAAGATCAAACAAAAAAGAAAGAGTTTAAATTTTTCGTTGATTAAGAATTTACACTTCTTAATGAACCATTTTATACAAATAAAAATTATAATTATTTGTAAAAAAAGGGGCTCAAATAGGAAAGTGAAAGTTAGGTAATTTGCACTTCATGTTTGAGCCCCTTTTTACAAATAATTATAATTTTTATTTGCATAAAATCAAAGAAATATTTGATACTGTTTAGAAAATTTTTATTTTTCGATCATAAACGGTTCTTAGACGTCCAAAAAAAGTTTAGACTTTAAACAAAAAAATGTGATCCGTTCCTTCTACTGCCATAAAAAAATAAATCTATAAACTATAATGATAGCTCACTGTTGTTGCAGATAATTTTGAACTTTTTTGAATAAATCATTTTGAACTAAACTAAACTAAAAATCCGACTCAAGAAATACTTAGAAACTCAAAATGATGTCCATTTAGTTATTGTTATGATCTAAAATGATCTGCAACAAACGTGATCCGTTCCTTTTACTGCAATAAAAATGAAGTTAATTTTTTATTGAAGATTACCTAAATTTTTTGTTGTTGGTAATATTGAATGAACGTTTTTCTATGATATATGATTATATGCAGAGATTATAATTTTTATTGTATGTGATTAATTCTAGAAAAGTGATTACTTTATGGTTATTTCAATAAGTTTAGACCTTTATACCACTAAATTGACCAAAAGAAAGATATAACTTCAGAACAATATTGCTCTGGTACAATAAAACGAATGATTTGTTCATTGCACACGAAATTATTAGTTTTTCGTTGCTTGATTTATTTAACTTGTGAATTTCGTACAAGATGAACATAAATCAAAATGAAGTACGGTGATATTATTTGTACCTATAACTGTGTTCGCTATAAATATTTCACCGTGACGCAAGTAGTGTTGTAAGCTTGAAAATTTTACATGTATGCGATAAATACATAATTGGATGCTTTACAAATTATAAACCTATTTTTGGGGTGCTTTGTACAAAAGGAAATTACTAGTTATTGGAAACTTAATTAAATACTTTTCTTTTTAAAAAAATTTCTTTTACCCCTTGAGAAATTCTAAATGAAATAAATATCGTGTGAACCGGATTACAAGGTCGAGCTCATGGACTTTCTTTGAGACTTTTTTAGAAGAAAGAATTTTCTAAATTCGGGTAAAAAAAGAACCTGTGAATGCCTCGTTGGAGTTGAAAAGCACCGACTATTTCACACCAACAGTAAAAAGAGGGGATCTTTTAGGGAACTTCCATTCACCACTAAAAATCCTTTTCTTGTCCTAAGCAGGTATTCTGTAATCCGAAATGCAGTATAGGTGAATGAAATATAAGTGTCGAATTGTGATGATAATTTTCATAGAATATAGAATGACTTGTATTATCATTGGAAATCTTTGTTTTGAAAAATTTAAAATAAATTTTATGTCTTATTTTATTTAAAAAAAGGTTCTTTTGGAAATATAATGATTTTTTTATATACAATATTCATCTTATCTGTCATAAAACTAAAAACAATTTTTTAATACTGGGAACTTTATATCGATATTATATTTATATAATATCGATATTATTTTTATACAATATTCATATTCATAAGTTAAAGATAAAAATTCATAAAGAACAATTTTTATGGTGCTAACGTTTTTTAGACGTCTTATTTGCTTTTCATCATGTTGATCACGGGATCTATATCAAAGTATCATTCAGGCAATCTACATATTATGTTATACGAGAGTCCAGAGCATTGTATTCAAATAACGCAAATATTTTTTTATAGATTACTTGATCTTATCTAAGGTATGTCCCCAACATTTTTATAGAGAGCCTGTGTCTATATAAATAGACTAATAGGGAAGAATATGAACAACAAATAAAATTATTATATTTAAAAAGAAGGCAAAATGCTAGCAAAAATTGTAGATATAAACAGTAAGATAAAATTAAATGATGTACATAATTACATATGGGCATTTCCACGCAAAATGTCATTTTCTCAAAAAAAAAGTTCCAAAACAAATTTCTTTTTATACGTGCGTAACAAATGCTACTCTGAACGTCTGTTGAGCAAGTGCAAAATGATAAATTCCCCACGAAACCATTATTGCAGTGTATGCAACTTCTTATCATAGATTTTTTCACGCAAAAAATGCTTTTCTTAACGCTTCTGGTATATTTACGCACTGCGCATGCGTCGCGTCAAAAACCCCTCACTCGTGGGCAATCGGCGACTTCCCGCACTTGTTGCTCAATATACTTTTAAGACACCCATTTCAAACTTTTTTCCTACATTCTAAATACATGTAGAAACTAATTTTTTAACTTGGCCAATATCTTTACGCATGCGCGCAATTTGCACAAAATATTTAAATTAATAAGTTCATAAATCCATAAATGATTTTTTGTTTTGTATTTTTACTAAAATTATGTTACTTTGCGAAAAACTTTAGCCCTTTCAAATATAAAATCCTCTTTGTTCTAAAAAATATTTTTAGACGAGTAATTTGATAGAAACAAATAATACTTTTCCATTATTTGCCTATTTTTTGTAATATTTTAAAATATTCTAACTTTTTGGAAAAAAGTTTTAGACAAAAGTTATTTCTTTCAATAAAATGGAACTTTTTTGTAGAACAAAATTTTTTTGTTGACATGTAACTTTTGAAGAAAAGCCATTTTTTACATATTTTAATTTTGATTTTTACGAAATACACATGATTTTTGAGGCACATAATTTTCCTTGCGGGGACGTTTTTTGGCTACCAAAATACAGCAAAATGAGCAAAAAATTAATTTCTATCTTGTTGCGCGTGATTCTTACAGGTGCAGGCGTTGGAGGGGACATTTTCGCTGAAATTTTGCAGGGAACATTTTAGCCTTAAATTGAACATAACTTTTGCGCGCAATGCAATATTGACTTGATCTATGGTAAACTTTTTCGGCTCAACATACTTTTCGATACATAGAAAAGTGTGCTTCAAGAAGTCTTGAAGTAAAGAACAACATACTTTTCGAACATAGAAAAGTGTGCTTCAAGAAGTCTTGGAGTAAAGAACGATGATGGTGACATTTTTTCGACAAAATCAAAATTTTCGATATTTAAATGTGTGATACTTCGATAATTTTAGAAGCACATCTTTTTCCCTTATATGGTGTCTGCTGGACACCTAAACCTAATAAAAAATCGAAAGAATTTTGACCTGAGTAGTTGCGCGCACTTTCCTCACCTACAGACGTTGGAGGGGACATTTGAATCGTAAAAACGGTAACACGACTTTGAGATTTTCTTGTTGAGTTAGAATTCAAAGCACAATTTTAAATCTATGAAATTTAAGTAGTCCATGCTCTACTAAACTAGCATAATTTTTTCAGAATTTTAAACATTGCGCAGAAAAACTGTGAGCATACAAAGTATTCAATTTGTAGCTGGTGACAAATATTACACTGATATATTTTTGGGATTCGGTCCAACTATTATATGTTATATCTTTTCGTAAGGGTTTCTTTAATGACTGTAAGCTTTTGTTCCTATTTCAGGGAGTCTGTCTGTAACTTTTCACGCAATATAACTTGCATTTTAAGTGTAGGTTTACCTATAAAATCATGGTGACAGAAAAATGACACTTTCCATAGAAACGCCCATATACGTAAATATGTACAGCAAAGAATTTTATCTTACTTTTGGCTGCAATTTTTACGTAAATTTTTCCTAATTTTATTTAATAAATTAATCATATATTTACTATTTAATATTCATAAATCATAAAATAATATTTTTATATTATTTCAAATATTCTCATACTTATTTGTCAGAGACGCTTGCGACAGCTTTGGCAATTCGTAGGAACTTTTCCTCCTAAATCTATCGTGCCTACGCTCCAAAGCTTAAAACATCTTTTGATAATGCGTTTGCGGAAATGCAAGTAGAAAGAGGATAATTAGCGACTGACTACGGCCACCCACGTTTTGTGTGGACTCGATCAGTCAAAACACTATAAGTATAAAACCAGAAAAAGAAAAAGGAAATGCATTTGCATTTTTTAGCCTTGATTATAGCCACCTATCGAAGAGGAGAAAGGTAGGGAGGAAAGAAGGGAATGAGAGAATTGGAGAAGCACGAAAACGAGTAAGAAAAATGAGGAAGATCGATGGATAGAGGTCACAGAACAGGAAGTCGTAAAGTTTATTAGGAATATGCATTTTTTTCGCATGTGGTCTCTTCTGTAGAACCTATAAAATATTTCGTTTTTCTCCTTGTTTTGCGGTTGCAGTTAATCAAGTTCTTAACCTCCTGTTTCTGACCATCTACATCTGGTTCAAGTTTCATACATAATAATTTTTATTTGTCCCTTCTTGTTGTTCGATTTTTTACTTCTTTTAAAAACACTTGTAGCAAACAGAAGAAAAGGTGAATTAGGGACTTTTATGGTTTTATTTTGAGGATGCTTCTTATAATTTTTCAAGAACACATATTCAATTTTTTTTCAACTTTTTTCTTGACCTCCACTGAAAATTTTCAGCTTATAGTACCGACTGACACTATCTAAATAGTAAATACACATTAAGCATGAAAAATTATAGGAAAAAAATTTGTTCCTGACAAAGAATCAAAGATTCACTGATTCAAAGACTTGCACTGCTATAAATAAACTACAGATATTCCGAGAATTCTGATGACGTGATTACCTTGATAGATTGATTTGTGAAGGCTGGAGGGTCCAATGCAAGAAGACGAGAATCTTGGAACAGTAGCACTTAGACAGGAAGCAGACTTATACTAAAATCGGCAGGATCTGCACGTATTTGTATTCGTTTCGAATTTGAAATAGAAATGAAAATGCATCAATTCGAAGAAAAGAGATAAACCTAAAAGAATCAAATGTAAAAATACAATCAAACCTAAAAGAATCAACTTCTCGAAAATCAAGCTCTACTTGATATTCCTCCTTTCCCTTTCGTTTTCATTACTCTGAAATGAATTTGATAGAGAAAAAATAATTTCCAAGTAATTAATTTTCACTCAATAGCATAAGCATTAAATAATTATTAATTTTATACATATTATATTAATAATGATAATTAAATTAATTAAATGATGGCTGAAAAATAAATTGAAGGCATAAATGACGAACTACGAGACTTAGAAGTGTAAAATTGAAAATAAGAAAAGAACACATGGACGTAAAATTGAAAATTCTTCGTTTAGTCAAATAATTTTGTATTAAAAGAAGTTAATTAGAAAAAAGATAGTCTTGCGCCCCCCGTAACGAAAACTCGTTGAAATGCATTAGACGCAATCGCCTCTCGACGGATACAATGGCCATTTTTGTTTTCGATTGCCGAAATGAATACCGCTAATCAATTATTCTTCGCGTACTACAGTCTTCTCGTAGACGTGAGGCATCCTTCTTCGGGATAGTCTAGAACCTGAAACGTCTCGAAATACATATTAATCGCAAGGAATAAAGTAGGTGCGTTGATATTGATAGGGGTTCCACTTTATTTTAAGTATGTCGAGAACAGCATACTTACGATCAATTTACTTAAAATCGAACCAATCAAACGTGCCAGTCATTGGTGAAACGTGCCACACGAAAATATACCACAATGGAAGGATATAATGGTTACGATTGTCATACGAATGTCCCACTCTCGTCATTATCGCGAGACGCTTTCTGAACAGGTCTCGTCCCTCTTCCTGTCTTGGCCATATCTTAAAAAACATTAGAGACTATGAAGGAAATATCATCGCTTAAATCCTTCTTTCATTTAGAACTGCAAAAATTTTAAATTACATTAGCAATTAGAACCACATTTATTGTTGCTAGAGATAAGACATGCTGACTGTAATTCATCACCTCAGGAATCAAGAATAATTAGAAGTTACAAGGTTATTTCCTCCTTCCTTCTTTACGTAAGTGTGATCTAATTATATTAATTTGCAGTATTAAATCATATAGCCTTACTTATATCCAGAAACAATTTTTAATTAGACTTTATATCCAACAAACTTCAAACATCGTTTTATTAAAGATTATTCCTTAATGATGATAATATTTTATAAAATACACCACCATTTGATATTAATATTCAATTGAGTTTATTATACACTAGCAATATTATACGCGCGTTAAAGCGTGCATGAAATTTTTAAACGTTCAAACGTTGAAACTTTGAAACTGTTAAAATATAGTAAAAGAAAATACTTACTAAAATATATTTCAAGTGAATACAAAAAAATACTGTACATACACTGCCGGTCACGAGTATCAGATCGCTTCACTTGCATCTCATCGGAAAAGAATTCTTGTCTTTTACATTTAATAACTCGAGAAGAAAACGCGACTGTAACTTTTGGCAAAAAGCATTGAAAAGATTAAGAAATTTCGCGTCGAAAGAGCCATATTTGAATAACTTTGGAATATTTTTAGTCAAGATAGAATTTAAGAAAACTAGAAGGAAATAATGTGCTAGGTGACAAATTTTCGACCCTTTTTTGAATTCCTGGAAAAATGTAGAAAAGATTTAGGAGAATTTTGAAAAAATTCATAGCGGTACTTTAAAGTATAAGCTTCTAAATGAAATCTAGAAACTCCAAATATCTTTACTAATCATCTAGTAATAAATACAAATGTGCCATAATATTTTTATTTTCGCGAGACTCCATGAACATGTAGTATTGTAGTGAATGCGAGCAAAGGCTTGATCGTCACATGTTCAGAACTTGAAGCAGGACCGTCTTGTACATAAAAAAATTTTAGGAACAAGGCGCACCTTTTTTATTTCTCACTATGACTTCAAAAGCTAATTAAATTCCAATTAATTATTTATTAAAATTAATTATTAATTTTTATTTTATATCATAATGCAATGATTCGTTAATTCTTTTTTTTTGAGCTAACTTTATAATAATTTTTTATAATAATAATAATAGTAAAACACCAGTCATGGATATTGAAGGTCAATGATGAAAACTGTCTCGATTAAGAGGTCGAGACTAAACACAAAACATTTTATAATAATGTTTAGGAAAATATTTGGAAACTGGAATATACGCTGGATGTATCATCATGCCGGAGTATTTTAATAGCAAAAGATTTTAAAAGAATCAAGGACATTATGGAGAAGAAAATTTGTTATCAAGCCTGACCGACATTCAGTTTCGTCGATTTATTGTTTATTTAAAGCGCATTACACTGTTTATGTTGCATTTCACGTTCCAGTAATTTAATTTAAATATTTTACTAACAATCATCAGATAAATTTTTCCATTGATTATATTTTACAATATAGAGCATTTTAAAAAGATATTATATTTGTTAATGTGAAATTTGATAATACGTAATATATTTGATATATGAATGAATATTTTGATCATGAAATTTCGAAATTTTAAATAAATTTTTGCCGAAATTCAAAGTTTTATAGAGAATCAGATTAAAGTTACCTCAAATAAAAAAAGAAATAATGAATCTTTGCATTATGATATAAAATTAAAACTAAGAAATAATTTTAATAAATAATTAATTGTAATTTAATTAGATTTTCAAGCTATAGCTTCAAATAAAAAAGTGAAATAAAAAAGTGTCCCTTGTTCCCAAAATTTTTTAATGTACAAAACGGCCCTGCTTCAAGTTCTAAATACGTGACGATCAAGCCTTTGCTCGCATTTATGACAAGTTCATGGAGTCATGCGAAAATAAAAATATGATGGCACATTTGTATTTATTACTAGATGATTAGAAAAGATATTTGGAGTTTCTACGTTTCATTTTGAAGCTTATACATTAAAGTAGCGCTATGAATTTTTTCAAAATTCTCCTAAATCTTTTCTGCATTTTTCCAGGAATTGAAAAAAGGGTCGAAAATTTGTCACCTAGCACATTATTTCCTTCTAGTTTTCTTAAATTCTATCTTGACTAAGAGTATTCCAAAGTTATTCACACATGGCTCTTTCGACGCGAAATTTCTTAATCTTTTCAATGCCTTTTGAAAAAAGTTACAGTCGCGTTTCCTTCCCGAGTTATTAAATGTAAAAGACAAGAATTCTTTTCCGATGAGATGCGAGTGACGCAGTCTGATACTCGTGACAGCACTGTATATTATGTATGCCCTACAGAATTTTTAATACACTTCATTATAAAATTTCCAATTCAGAGGAAACGTATTTAAATATTACTTAAAAATCATTTTCGTCAAATTTTGAGCATATAAGGTAGATGTCCCAGTAATCGTACCGGTCCCAGTAATCGTGCAATTGGCATATAACCTACAGAAATAATTATAAAAATTATTTTAAAAAGTATTTAGTAACAAAAAATAACGAGCTTTAGCACTGTTTGTTATCAAAATCAAGAACAATCAAGTATAAATGCTTAAAAAATAAGATTGACGGCGAAACGATTACTGGGACTAAGGTCTCGATTACTGGGTCATTTACCTTAATAATTATTATATATTAAGATGATAATATTAATATAACGGAAAATTATCAATTGTGAAGCAATTCACCTTGCGAACGGAAACCCATCAAGATTATTATATGCATGTAATAATAATTTCAAGGTTGTAAGCACAGAAGATCTTATTACCTATGGACCAGAAAACAATTGTTAAAGGAGTGAAAAACTCTACGTTATATTATATAACTGCACTTGTACTTCTCTTTAATTTTTTTTTTTTAATAACATTACTTCTTGGATTATTGATTTCAAATTTCGAATTTTAACAATTTTATAATTATAAATGTTCAACTAGGCAGCTTTTCAAATGAAGATTCACGTAGAATAAGAAATACTTGTTTTGATGCATTTTCATGGGGTGCTTCTGCGAAAAGAGCGGGGTGGGTCTGCTTAAAATTCTCGACCAGGTACCGCCAGGACACTCGATATATTTGTCGAGTCGAGATAAAGGTCGTTTGAACGGCCAGGGTAACGCAGTGAGACTTGCTAACATCCTCGTATTTCCGGCGATTGTCCTCTTCCTTTGGGAGACTCCTCCTTCTTCCTTGTCTTCTTCCGAAGAAAAGTAAAAAAAAAGAACAAGATGGACTCTTACTGCTGACTGAAAAGACAGTGACGAATGACCGACACGTGGACACGTGTTTCTGAAAAAAATAGTACCTAAAATTGAAATAATTATTGTTGATTCAAAATATTGAAAATACTTTAAATGCAAAATTTCAAAACATTGTATATTATGTTTAAGGCTATTTGAAATATAAACTACATTTGATTATGAAGAATTCTAGTAGTCCTATTTGTCGAGACATCACAATAAAACAGTGAAAGCACGTTCCAAATGACAGGTACTTAAATTTTTTATGGCCAATCATGTAAATTTTTTGTCCTCTCTTAGAATTCATTTTATAGTTTGAACACCAAGAAAGGATTTGATAAATGATTTGATTAAACTAAATTCATCAAAGTAAATCTCGCTTGTTTCTTATAAAATATGTTATACTTTTAAGTTCTCTCATGAAGTGAAAAATAAACTTTAGCACGAAGGTCTAAAAACAGGTTCTGACCACATAATTTAGAAACCCCAATATCCTATCTTCTAACACGACAAGAAACAATTACTCTGAAATGGTAAAAACCACATTTCTTCTCAACAACTCAACAGTTTCAGCAATGACACAGTTTTCTAAAAAAAAGGGACATATTATTACCCAAAACTAATTTGTCTAAAAGCCCTAAGAAAGGATCCCTGTTTATGCAAATTGTTTCACAGTATGTAAAATCTCCATCTCAAATTTAAAAATAATAATACAGCGGTATTATTTTCTACACATCACTTATAGAAATATACTTCTTTTAGACTTTAGAGTTATTCCGTCTATCCCTTTTGCAGAGAGATGGTAAGCTGTTATCATCATTATGGCAATTAGAATTAGCACGGGACCTCGCGGTCTGATTCTCCTTCATGTGGACTCAACCAAAATAAATTTTACCGACACTGACTATTTTATATCCCGCTGGATGATACGTCTGTCTTCCAAAATTTATATCCGGCTGACACCACGCAGACTTTTTTCCTGAGCGCTTTCTACTCGATTCACGACTTCTTGCTTTATTGCAATGTGTGGCTTCTTATTTCGTTAAATTCCGAAAGAATATTTTTAGCAGAATTAAGACGTGACTGGCGGAGAAGTAACTGGCGTATATGAAGATTAACTTATTTTTACAGTAGAAGGTTACAATTTTTTAAAATTAAATTTATGAGCATATCTTTGGGCGTTGTTCGATTTATAAAGTTGAAACTTAAAAATATTGATAAAGTGTGTTCTCTAATGAATTGAAGTCAATGTGTATGTTCCAGGTGTGGTCGTTGAAAGGCATGCCAGTCAGAATTTATGCACGCGTTACACGTCATGGATTTTCGTTACACCCAGTACGAGACTCTGGTTTGGTCTCCTATCAAAAATCACGTGCTATAGTGAATTATCAGTTTATGCTTGTAGATACTTATCTTCTACGTGAGTAACTGAGTACCTATATCTACATGAGTAGAATTGTCACTGCCATAGTGTTGCGTGTTTGCATTACTCATAAAGTAACTATGAAATTGCACTCCGGAGACATCAGTGCTCGAAGTTAATTATATGTGTAATTCATATCATGAATATTGTTCGTTAACATAGTCGAGACACTTTCTCCTATTGAATTTAAGATTTTATGGAGCTTTACGATTAATCATGCAGATAATGAGGGCAGCATTCAGTATTATAAATATAAATTATTCATTAGGTAGTATTAATCATTTTCTTCTTTCGTGCGTAAAGGTTGTTATCTTTACATAAGTATATAAGTATATAGAAGTAAGTAAGTATATAGAAGTAAGAAGAAGAAGTATATAGAAGTAGAAGAAGTAAGTATATAGAAGTAATTAATTAATTAATTTTAGCAGAAGTAATTTAAAATTTAAATGTTTAAATGAGCATTTATCTAAAATTGGATTCAAAAGCAATTTTAACAGAAGTAACAATTTCAAACTTTTTGAAAAAAATCTAAATTATTAGTTATTAATTACTAAATAATTATTTTCTTGAAAATAACGGAGGTGAGTAACCTCTTTGGGATTTGGAATAAATTTTAGCAGAAATTCTACATATTCTGTAATTCAGTTATTTTATCATTCCCAGGTCTGTTAGCCAGTCACTTTTTTCACTTTTGGTCACATTTTTTAAAAGAGGTCACTTTTAGCCACTTTTTCTGAATTTTGTCACTTTTTCCACTTTTTAAAAATTATTAGTCACTTTTCTCACTTTTTTGTTGAAAATACAAATAATTTTTTTTTAAATTTCGTTCTTCGATGAAACTTACTGTCATGTTGAAATGTAACTTTGTTTGTCACATTCTAAATGTTTATAATTCAAATGGGAATACGTCAATCCTCTATTCCCCTTTTTTATCTATTTTTCCCCTATTATTCTCAAAATCCTCTAAAATCTCTTTATTTCAGAATTTTATTCTTTTTTCTCTCCTTTTTCCTTTTTTTATTTAAAGTTCGAATGACAGGTACTTAAATTTTTTATGACCAATCATGTAAATTTTTTTGTCCTCTCTTAGAATTCATTTTATAGTTTGAACACCAAGAAAGTATTTGATAAATGATTTGATTAAACTAAATTCATCAAAGTAAATCTCGCTTGTTTCTTATAAAATATGTTATACTTTTAAGTTCTCTCATGAAGTGGAAAATAAACTTTAGCACGAAGGTCTAAAAACAGGTTCTGACCACATAATTTAGAAACCCCAATATCCAATCTTCTAACACGACAAGAAACAATTATTTGAAAATCTGTTAAAATATTTGACATCAAATATTTGAAATCTGTTAAAATTCTTCAAAAAAATCTGTATTGTTCCATAGCCTACCAGAATACTCCAGACTCTATCAAGATCCTTCAAGTTCTTTTCAAATCTTACACAATTGTCAACAAAAATTTTCGAATCTATTAGAATTCTTTAGAATTTCAGACTGACTCATAATATTCTTCCAAACTCTCTCAGAGTCTTCTTAATCTTCAAAAAAGTTTTCAAAATATTGTAAACTGTTCCAGAATTTTCTAGAGGTTTTCAGAATTCTTCAAAACCTTTTAAAATCATTTAAAATTTACAAAAAATTCCCGAAAATTTCTCAAATCTTTTAGAATCTTCTAAAATTGTCTGAAATCTCTAAAAATTTTCTAAAATATTCGAGATTGTTCCAGAATTTTCTGCAATTTTTAAAATTCTTCTGGATTCTTCCATAAAGTTTTTTGGCTTCTTCTATAATAAGCTTATAAGATCTTAAAGAATATCCAAAAATTCTTTAATATTCTACAAAATATGCTCAAGTGTTTTAGAATCTTCTAGAATTCTCAAAAATATTCTTTATAAAATTCTATAGACTTTTTGAAAATCTATAAAAAAAATATCTTGAAGAGACTAGAAGACTTTAGAAGTTTATGGCAGAAATTAAAAGATTTTTGAGGATTCTAGAAAATTTTGAAACAGAATATTTTTGAAAATTATAATACATTTTGGGGTGTATTTGAACATTTTAAAAGATTTTAGAAAAAAATGTTCCCCTTTTTTTAAAAAATCTCCTTTTACGAAAAAGAAAGCCCCTATTTTCCCTAAAATTTAACTACCTACTGAACCGCTGTGAAAATGCCTAAATTATTTTAGATCAGTTCACAGAAAAAAGCTGGGCTTATTTTGAGTCGGATATTGGCACAAATTTAAAACGCAGCATTTTTTAAGCAAAAAGGTTTTAATTTGAGTCTTAAAACAAAAGAAAATTGCATGGAGTTACCTAATCAGCGCTTGAATTGAGTTATTCAAAATATAAGAGGCAGCAAAATTAAGTCCAGCTTTTTTCTGTGTTCTTAAACTTATTTTTAGTGTAATTCATTGATGAAAGCTTATTTGATTTGTTTTAAAGAAATAGAACTATATATGCGAAAATTTGTTGGTCATTTTTTGGTCACTTTTGGTCACTTTTTCAACTTTTTTCAATCTTGAACGTCGCTGGCAGGCTTGAATTCCTATATTTTTTCAAGAATTAGTATGTACGACACTCGCACTTGGTGTAGATAAGTTTGTTCATCTCTTCTATAATATATGATTATTCTGCATACAATAGAGCGTTGCCCCGGAAAAGTTATCATATCATAGCACGCCTCATAAATTGCAGTGGGCAATTTATATCGAGAGGTCTTAATCCGACCATTACCATAAAGTAGGTGTATTACTAAGTGTTATCTTCCTTCCGATCGAAATTTATCCGAACAGATGAACGCGTGTCTGTGGTAATTTGCCACTCGTCAATTACATCATAAAAGAGGGGCGCATCCGATTTTATTTTTTTTGGACAATAAATACAGTGATTTTCATACTCGATACTCAAAGTTGATTATATTTATTAGGATTTTAGTTTTGAGATAAAATTCTTTGGTGAGAATATATACATGTAGTGCAGGTGTCTTAATGGTCTTTAGATATATTTAGAGCGTTATAATCTCTGCGCTGAAACGTATATTACGAATCGAGGTCTAAAGTAATGAATAAATTTTCCTGGCGAAATGAATTTATTTTATTTTGTAATAGTTGATCTAAAAAGAACAAAAAAAACCTCAGTTCGCTTTAATTCTTCAGAAGAGCCAAGAAATCTTCTCACTTCTTCAATTTATTTTTCGTTTAAAAATCTGATAAATTCAAGGAAAAGAGTTAAGAGGATAATTTTATCCTTAGTTTTTTCAGTGGTATCCAAACAGCTAAGTTAAAAGTTGTTGATAAAAAAGGATAAGAGACTGAGGATTAGTGCTAGAAAGAAGTTTTCACCTTTTTTTGAAATAGGGAATTTCGATACAAATGACCTCGAAGAAAAGAGGCTCTAGGTCGATTACTTATGCAGTCTACCTTACAGTCTTGATACTACATTACCCAGCTTGCATTGCTGCACGACTGTTTGCTTACCCTTCGTAACGTGTATTTTATTCCTTCCAGATGCGTTCGCTTTGATAGCTACTGGCGATCCGCTCGTTTAACAGTGTAACGGTGCCCAGAAGTCAGGGCCGGAGGGTGTCTTGAACGAAAAAGCATCAACAATCCATGGTCAAACCACAACAAAGAATAGAAAAGGGAGACTTCTCCCTTAAACCAGGCTGCATTACATTTTGTTGCATGCTGAAAGTTAGTAGCACTTAATTACATTATGTGTTTGATAGTATCGCACCCTGATCAGTGTTGTAAAGCAATTCTGCAAACTGCAAGATTAAAAGGAAGTGGGAAGATGTTTAGTAATAAGAAATTATAATAATGGGACTTTATTAATGATCATTTCTAAGTCGTTTATGGTCCCTTCAACTTTTTCGCTCAAACTCCCTCAAAGTAATGATTAATTCTAAATGTTTAAAGAGAAGATCTGTATCAAAAGGAAATTGAGTAACTATTGCGTGAAAGTGGTTTTATAATTTTTCTACTCAAGCATCATTCAATAATACACTCATCTCGCGTAAAATGACCGCTAATTCGTTGGCCGGCTTCACGGTTGTTCACGCTTGACTGGTTGTCTCATCCCCCCTGAGCGTCCCTTGACGGCCTACACTGAAGGCCATCGCTCGAACAGTCAGGGCCACAAGAATTTGTTTACACCGCAACTCTCTGGGCATATAATTCATGCAGGAAAAATTCTATGTATAAAAAAAAAGATACATTGTTAACGATGCTTTCAAAATATTTTTGCACAATACAGAAGATTTTGAATTTGGATTCCTTTCGCCCCAAAAATCCGCGATAGTTGGAAGTGAATATCTTGCTTCCTGTTTTGAAGGGTACTTCTTTCACGAGGCCTTCGAGATGTGACAAATGTTTCGGCACGCGTCACCCGACTTCTCTCAGAAAGAATAAAAAAAAAGATGAGGGTGGTAGATTCACAAAAACACACGTGACGAAAAACACAAGCGGGAAGCGAGGAGAGGACTCGAGGGATATGGGGGATGGATTTCAAAATTATTTTGCAGTTTTTTCTACGTCACATTATATCCGGTGGTCGATTTCGTCTGAAAAGCCGCTGCAACGAATATTTTCAACCTTTCTTTTTTCTTTAGGTTGTTCAGTAGTTAGACTAATTAACAATTTTAAAATATAATACGAGGGTGCTTATTAGAAAAGACGATTACCTCACTTATAGGAGACAATCATTAATTGCTCAAAGTTTGAAGCAATCAAGGACTATAAACCGAAACCGAAACTGAAATGGAAAAAAACTTGAAACCATAAAAATAATTTTTATGTTAAAATTAAACACGTTGAATTTTTCTTTTCTGTATTATTATATCTTTTCCCTGAATACTGCTGCAAATATTTCCCGATTATTTGCGAATACTTTTTTTATCAGAAGTACATATATTATATACAATTTATCATATCACAGATAACAAAATGATAAATTGGTAATTAAAACTAATCTACTAAAACCGCGTTCCATCGTATATAATGTATTACAAAATATATAGCAATAAGTCTTGTAGTCTCTGCATTCCAACACAGGTGCAATCGATTTATTAAACAGTATATCAAATTAAGACTCCAATAACTAAGATATTCTTGATCCTGATTGCAGTTATTATCGTTTTTTTTACGTAAACAAATAATTTAATACAAGATTAAATTAAAATACAAGTAATTACGATCAAGACAAAGATCGATAAAAATGATATCATGTTTGTCAATTAAGAGAAACTTAATGTGTTGTAACAGAAAGGAAGGTGCCCATAATGATCGTTGAAAATAAAAAAAAATCTGCCCGGTCCCCTTGGGGGGCGCGGGCACATTCTCATCGCGAGCTTCGCGCGCGGCTCGCTTCACTCGCAAGTTTAAGCGCGCCTAGGGCGCACAGAGTGGCCGTCGCGCTTCGCGCTCCGGTGCTATTGATCGTCGCGCTACGCGCTCCGTTATCGCTTAACCTCGCGCTGCGCGCAAGGTCCTTATAGCTCGCGAAGGTCGCCTCGCTCGCTAGTTTGAACGCGCTTCCGAGCTCGCGGAATATTCGTCGTTCTTTGCGCAAAGTCAAGTTTATTCCTCATGATTTACTTTTACCCGAAATTGATGCTTCAATATATTCTTTATTAT